>JAECUM010017905.1:0-59050 GCA_016617855.1 Megalonaias nervosa | reverse complement strand
AAGTGATGCTGTCTTAATGCTACAATAGCTGAAGTGATGCTGTCTTAATGCTACAATAGCTGAAGTGATGCTGTCTTAATGCTACAACAGCTGAAGTGATGCTGTCTTAATGCTACAATAGCTGAAGTGATGCTGTCTTAATGCTACAATAGCTGAAGTGATGCTGTCTTAATGCTACAACAGCTGAAGTGATGCTGTCTTAATGCTACAATAGCTGAAGTGATGCTGTCTTAATGCTACAATAGTTGAAGTGATGCTGTCTTAATGCTACAACAGCTGAAGTGATGCTGTCTTAATGCTACAATAGCTGAAGTGATGCTATCTTAATGCTACAATAGCTGAAGTGATGCTGTCTTAATGCTACAACAGCTGAAGTGATGCTGTCATAATGCTACAATAGCTGAAGTGACGCTGTCTTAATGCTACAATAGCTCATAAGTGCATTGCGATCTAAAACAATGTCCCGCAAATGACCAGTCACTTAATTT
Source organism: Megalonaias nervosa (assembly GCA_016617855.1). Lineage (NCBI taxonomy): Eukaryota > Metazoa > Mollusca > Bivalvia > Unionida > Unionidae > Megalonaias > Megalonaias nervosa. The sequence continues at coordinate 58,562 of JAECUM010017905.1, read as the reverse complement.
ACACCACCCTAGAAATTGGTGGATATCTACCTTTCTATTCAAGTATATACTCAGAAATGGTATTAATGTAGTCTGCATAGATGACTTTCCCACGACATGCACCAAGTAGCCAAATGAATGTGTAATTTTGTTTCCATTTTTGGTGAGGTGTGATTATCAATACATACCTTGTCCATTCTGTTTTGAAAACTGGGCCCATTTTTTCTCTATTTTCTGTTGCCTCCTTCTACGCATTACAGCCTCAGGGTTGGAGATACTCCGAGTAAAGCTGGTATCAGGAACTTCATTATAAAGTTTTTCAGCTACACTTTGAACATTTTCCTTATTTTCTTTGTTCAGCTTCCTTTCTTTCTCTTGCTTTCTCTTCTCCTTCTTCTCGCGCTTGGAAAGTTTTCTCTTGAAATTTTGAGGCTCAGCTTCCACATGCTGGCCCTAGAATGAAAGAACAATTCTGACATGATGTTACAGCAAACTTTATGATAATAACGCATACCAATGTATGTAGATGCTGAAAGCTGTATCATGTCGAGTGTATATGTGATCTAGGCAAATCTTAAAAGACACAAAGCACTGAGTGTGATCTGCTGATGTCACATACAAGAGATAATACAACTTTCATGATCAACATTTTAGACACAATCCAATTAGTGTGATCTACTGATGTCATATACGAGAGATAATACTGTTATAATGATCGATATACTAGACACAAAGCGTCGAGTATGATCTGCAGATGACAGATATGAGAGATAATATCGCCTCCATGATCAACATACTATACTTATTACGTTTAGATCAGCACCATTTTTATCTAGGATCAACTTGATATAGTATGAAGTTTTTTTAGTGAAAACCACAAGTTGACTTGGTTGAGCACCTCGACACAACCTCCACAGCATATGGTATGGAGATTAGCACCAAAAAAAAACAAACTGATGACAAACAACACCAATGGCATCAGTGCAGAAATAAGGGTTAGTGGACAGAAGGTGGAATGAGTCAAGTTTCAAGTACTTGGGATCAATTATCACATATGGGGGCTCCAAACCAGAACTACTCTGCAGGATTGTCCAGACAACAGCAGCAATAACAAAGTTGAGACCAACATGGAAAGATACCAACATTGCTCTTGCTTCCAAAATAAGGCTGATGCGCTTGATTGTCATATCCATCTTTCTGTATGCTTGTGAAACATGGACGCTCACATCAGATCTACAAAGGTTCAAACCTTCTAAATGAGACGCTACCGCAAGATCTTGGGCATCTCATACATTGACCATGTAACCAACAAGCCATCAGACCCCATGAAGACCTCTTGACCACTTAAAAAAGTGGAAACTGAAGTGGTACAGCCATGTCTCAAAATCATTTGGACTGGCAAAAACAATCTTGCAAGGTACAAAGCGAGGGTGCAGAAGAGGAGGCAGACAGAAAAAGCGGGAAGACAACATTAAGGAGGGGACAAGTATAGGATTTGGAGATTCCCAAAGGGCAGTAGAGAACAGGGAAAGATGGAGAGAATTGGTCATAAAGTCAAATGTGTTGCCCCAACGACCTCTTGAGTTAAGGGATTGATGACGATAATGACGATGATGATGAAATGTTGATATGACAATTCATTCTGGAGGAGTAGCAAAACACAAGATTTTCAGGATGGCCACTGTGGCGACTACAATGGCTATCCAAGAAGAAACATTTTTATTTAGTACCATCTAAACCATTAGTTTCATGTAAATCCTTTAAGTTGTGTAGGAAGTGTAGCGATAACAAACTTTCGATAACAGACCGATGGAGATGACTGATGACAGACAAAAGACCATCCAGTAAGTTCTTCTGGTCTATGACCTTTACAGCTAATAAAACTAAATGTGGATAATTGTGACATTTAGCATATCAATAGGAATTTCTTGCAAGTGTTGATATTGGTGAAAAGAAAATACATGTACGCATGTGTATATGATAACAACTTGGAATCTATATAAAAAGCATGATATCAAATATACATACATCTCTTTTAAGAAGAAATCGCCCCTCTCGAACATCTTTGCCCCAGCTCAACTGGACGTAGAGTGGTCTCTCATCGTCAAACAGCTTTCGCTCCTCTGTCAAAAGAAATTATGCTATTAAGTCAATAGAATGAACTTGTTTGGGTCAATGTACTCCTCTTTTGTAAAATCATATTGAGGAACTTAAATGAACTAAGTGTGCTGTAGTGTTATGAACTCAAGGAGAGATTGGACGTAAAATGATGTGGTTGTGACACATGTCTCATTAAATGATGAGAAAGAAATATTTTTATACAATTTTAATAATAGCAAATTCCTTAGAAGGAAAAGTTGAACACTTTTAACTGCAACGATTTATGACCTGATATAACATATCTGCTCATCATCAAATAGTTTCCATTCCTCCATCAAGAGAAATTATGTGAAAATTTGTCAAGAAAATGAACCTGTTTGTTTGTAAAATCCTTGCTTACTGCACAACTCGAAATGACCCGAGATAAACTGGTCATGCAACTCACGAACATATGATTGTCTTTGATAATGAGTCTATGATCTTCAACCTTTGCAAATTGGAGGAAACTTTTTATCCTCGTCTATTATTTTATGGGCAAATAGGTACATTTCTATGTGTTATGTATATTTAATCTGCATTATTTGTTGGCTTTTCTTAGTGATCATATGTTATGTATATTTGTCTTTTGAACATGGCCTTGTCCAAAATCAAGTTCATGGTGTTCCTGACCAGTGACATTTATTTTGTAAACAACATAATACATAGCTAATATTTATTTGTATGTGTAGAGTAAATATTAGGATCATTATCAAGATGGGGTAAACATGTCTATCTTAATCTGAGTCTCAAGTATTGGAATTCCCCCATGGAAAAATCTGGTGAACCTGATGCATGCAATGTTCTTTATTATAATTTTAGCAATAAACCTTATCTTACTGACAACTTAGAACATTCTAGAAATGAACTTTTGACCCTTATTCTAATTCTATTTTTGCGTCTTTGCCTTTTATATAATGTTGCTTACTTGAGAAATTACTCATTCTTGCCTTACGATCTTGAAGTAGAATCAGTCTTATTGTTGTGTTCAGTTTTTCATTTGGGTGGAATTATTTATTCAAATTATTATTCATTAGAAATACAAAGTGCTCATCAATAATATTCTTGGACTGAAACATTAATTTAGAATTATAGTGAATTCAGACAAGGACAATTTTGGACACTATTATTGTGACACATCAATTACTGTTAGTACATCATTGCCACAAGCCAGGCCACTGGCACATTAGCATATTTGAGACAACAGGCACATCAACAAATTCAGTATTGGTATTTAATTAGAATACCAGTAGAGTTCATTTGGAACTTCATACATTTGGACTTGTGATAGAAATTTTAGGACTATTAAGGATTTAATTCACAATAATGTAAGTTCTTTTAAATTTTCACTTTGTATTCTAGTGAAATAAATTATTTGTTGAATTTTACAAAATTTGTTGGTTTTCATTCTTTTCTATTACTTACTTAAAGACCATAGAGTTGCAACATGTGTAATTACCCATATTCAACTGAGAGCAGCACAAGCAAGCAAGCAAACACCAACACTTGTACATTTTAAAGTGATTTTGGATTGCTTGGAGGTAAGTAAAAATTTCAACTTGTATAAGATGTAATATTCAACCATTTCTAGAGCTATCATCCTGTATTACATTAATCATTTGATCAAATCTTCTTCAATATATATATATATATATATATATATATATATATATATATATATATATTAAAATATGATCTTGACAAGCAAAATATAATTACATTTTTAAATGATTTTCAAGAATTTTAAATAGTATTTTTTATGGAAAGAAAACCCATGCAAGCAAGGGCAGGGTTGATACACATAGTCATAACAACTAGGAGAAGAAGGGGGCAGGGCACCAAGACAGGCATCAAGATACAATGACAACATGGACCCTTAAAATTTCTTCGATGCTGTAAATTGCTGCAGTTTGCCAAATATTTAAAAATGTATACAATCTCTATTTCATAAAATTTAACTTTTTTAAAATAAACAATGGAGAAATGATGGGTTGATTAGTTGTAATAGGTTTAACACCATTTGTCTGCACATGGTAGGCAATACATGGCAACCAGTATTTGGTGGAGGATGAAAATATGACAATCCAGGGAAGAACCACTAATCCATAGAGGCTACTTGGCAAGCTTTCTCACATACCCCTGTTGGCCATTCCTGAGACTCAAACCCAGGTGGACTGAGGTGAGATGTCAGTGATCTGTAAAGGCAAGCACTATATACCACATGACTACACAGGGCTCCCAAAAATTATGTGAAAATCAACAACTTGCAAATAAATGCAAATAATGGCTTTTTATGTCTGAAACAGATGAACTGAATTTGATAAAAGATATCCAAAAATTAAATATACATGTGCATGTATGCTGAATCGGACAAGAATTTAAAAATTTAAAAATTTTAATATACAAGAGTGTTCGTTTTTGTCCTGCTATATATATGAAATTTAGGTCAAAAATGAATATAGATTGAATGTGTCATGTATGGCATTGTTTTCCCATACAAATGGGTTAATTATCAAAGACACTGGTTGCTCACAGGCAGTTAAGCAATGCAGCATGTGAGAGTGTTTACACAGTAATCTCCTTTATATCTATGTGTAAACATACTGACAAGGCTAGAACAAATCAAAGCTTCTCGGGAATTACAAGCAAAGCAATCTGTGGTATGTTAAGTTATTAACAAGACACCTTTTTAATGTTGTATAATGTACTCATCTGTAATGTTCTGTCCATGTCTTTATAGCAGTAGTACAGGATACATTCTAGGTTGCAACCTTGCTCCAATGACCCTTATTTGTTGTCTATGGAGCAATTAAGTTCCCTCAATTGAACCCAAGGGGCCCATAAAAAGGTAAAAGAAAATAAAGATAAAACATCATTACAGTTTTAGGCTGAACAGAGCATATCTATAGAGGGCACTCATTGCCAAAGAAGCCTTAGACAATCAATTTAATTGGCTGACAGAAATGTCTCACTGGTTTTGATTAGCTTGGGAACCAGCACAAAAGGCTCATGACAGAAGAAGCATATAAATCACTATCATTATTATTATTATTATTATTATTATTATTATTATTATTATTATTATTAATCTTGAACTGATTGTAACTGATTACAAGACACTTTCACTAATTCATACTGTGAAAGGAGACACAGCTGGTTCAGTGGTAAGCATACCCGATTCCAAAAGAATGCAGGTTGAATCCTACCATCAGTTTTTCTCATGTCAGCTTCCACTGTGTGTTCTTGGTAAGTTACTTTTTCCAAATTCTCCTACCCCTATATAAGTGACCTGTGTTACTGTAAGTTAAACCTCTCCACCAAATCATACTGTAAAATGAGACTGAGCTATGACCTATTACAGACCCTGATATATCAATGTATTTTGCATTCATAGATTCAAGGCAACAGTGTTTACTTATCAACTTTAGACTTAATGGCTTATTGAGCCTAGGTTTGTCCTTGACACAAGTGCAAACCATCCACAAAGTCTGGTAAATATAGACTCTGGAGAACTGAAGCTATTGTGCACAAAAGATTTTCTTCTTTCTGCCAGTGACCTTGACTTTCACATTGCAAGGCCTAAACTGATAGTTCTTCCTTATTCCAACTGCAAGAAATGCAGAGTTTGTAACTGTTGATGGTGAGAACTCTAGTTATTTTATGGAAACCATTTTTCTCTTTCTATCAGTTACTTTGACCACTGACCTCCAAAATCAACAGTTTCTTCAATACCACGAGTACAAATAATCCATAAAGTTTGATAACTGTAGATGATGGAGAAATTACTATGCAGAAACCAATATTTTTCTTTAGGTCACATTAACCTTGCCCTTTGACCTTCATCAGCAAACAGATAGACAGGACAAAATCAACATGCACTCGTTTTAAAAAGTGATGGCATAAAAAGTACTTTCGAAGTCGTTACATGAAGGATCCATCACAAAATCCTCATCCCTCCACCCCAAATCTATGGAACTCTACCCTAAAGCAATGACTAATCAGCATTTTCAGGACTCAGCTGTGAAGTACCACTAGAGCACCCTACTCTCAACACATTCAACAGGATCCTCCTATAGTGATATTTAACACCCATGCTCATCTTAAATATCTGTAGGGGCATAAAATGTCAGCAGTAATTGGGAAATTATCTCTACACAACATACAACAGGCTATACACAAACAAAATGGAGATAAAATGTTTTGTTTACAAAACTTTCAAGCCAGCTGACACCCCTGCCATCAACATAAAGGTCATGTTCTCTATGGCCTGACCACATAAATATCCCACTGTGTCAAGGATAGTTGATAGGTAACTTTCACACTACCATGTTGGCTTTTACACCAAGAAGATGTTCTCTGCCTCTTTCAAGCCAGGATGTCAGATAAATGAAAATAAACAAAATGAGGCAGAGTACAATTTGTTGGTCTAGGTGGCTTTGGACCTGAATATGTGAAAAAACAAAAGAAATTAACCAGAATTAAGCAACTACATCAGTTGTAATAAAAGAAACAAAAGATCATTATACTTTTCAAATTAAATTTGTAAATACCTGTATTTTCATTACTTCATGATGAAAGTTAGTTCTACTTTTTATTCCCAATATACAGAACTGCAATAAATATCTTTGAACTGTTCCATTTAGACCACTTCTAAAAACAACTTAATTTGGGGCAAATCAATGGAAACTGTCTTCAACTAACTTCATAGAAATGAAATAAACTGATTTATGGTGATGATCATGTTAAGATACATGGCTGATAAAGAAATTATGTCACAACTCACATCTGTAGCCCCCCATTTTCTACAACCTGGTGCATCTTTAAAAAAAAACACATTAAGTTGACATCACTGAAATTCATTTGTCCCATATAATTTATCACTAATTCTTAATTGCTTATACTGCACATATGAACTGAACACATGCCCCCCCCCCCTCGCAAAGGCTTGTGCCTCAAACATAGTTTGAAAGACATGAAAGGCTGACAAAATGCACCAATAATGTAAATGTTACAATGGGCTTCTTGACAAACATGACTAGAACTAGATGAGAATTATGTGGGATACCAGTGCAGGTAAAGATCTTGTTCCAGCAAAACAATTATTAAATGGAGCATCAAAACAATTACTGCATCTAATGAGTCAAAACAATTATTGTGCTTGACCTGGAGTCTAAACAATTGACTTACGCCAGAAAATAGATCGCTCCGCCTACCAAATCACGTGACTTAACCTCCGACAAACATGCAGTATTTGGCAGAGAAATATATTTCAATTTAAGTGATATGTTTATTTCATGTGATTTGTATTATTCTTAAAAATATAAAATTACAAAGTTGTATTAAATATACTGCAGTAGACAATATTTATATATGTAGTTCATACATTAATAACCTAAGTGTTTTATTTCAGTAAATAATAACAATCAATTGTAAAGCTGTTTAAGAACTTATTCATATGAAAGGAAACTTGCTCCAAAAGATGCATATGTATTTAGCAGATAATGTTATCATTGTTAATTTTATCTGACTTATGTTTATGCTGCCTTGGAAGTATATGAATTAAAAATTAATAACAAAATTGTAAATAATTACTGTTTAGAAGTATACTGTTGTACATAATAATTTTAAGGTCTGCTATGTTCGACAGATGGAATTTTGATCAATGATGTCTGTTGATGTAAACATGTAAATGCATGCTTAATATATCGAAGATAATTATTTGAAACCTTTATTTTGTATTTCTTTATTACTAATTACATTTTTGTATCCCCATTGCTCCTTCAACCCAATGAGAAAGTAAAGCGTCACTCTAGTGTCTGAAAGATCAAGACGATAAATCATTAATTTTGGGACAAGCCAACATTAAAGTGTAAATTTTCAAACTTTAAAATAATGCAGCCTTGGGTTCAACACTTCCTATACAAGAATAAATAATATTTATCAAAGCCCGAAAGTTAGGGGGTTCTCCACCTATATTCTTGAAACGTTAATTTTTACATATATATTTTTCAATTTCAAATTCGTTTTTTTCAAGCTACCAACGGGACATACTTTTATGCAAACAAACATGTTGTAATTGCCATCAATTGTGTCTTTATTCAGCTGATCGTACACACGACAAGTCGTTATCCATCAAAGTTTCGCCTATGTTTCAGGAAAGGAATACGTCTAATTCCTCCATTTAGACGATCTGGATATTGGCTGTCAGAATTACAAGACTTCTTTTCACCGTTATCAATCGAGAAATCAACAAATCATTGCAAAATTTGTAAATACTTATCATAATCAATTCATTGTTGCTACAAGCAGTTTGTCGGAGGAAAATGGCAGACTTAAGCAATGCCTGGAGGTGTGTCTAATTTACACTCGCTGATTGGTTGATTGATTCAGCGTGATTGACAAGTGGCAATAGGTCAATTACTTTACCTAACCAATTCAAAACAAAAATTAACTTCAATATCATATGCTCCTTTATTTCCATTTCAATTAAAAATATAACTGCATGTATTATCAAACAAACTATATGTAAGTACCCATTTTCTTCAGTTTTCTGACTGTTCCAGAAAAGCAGACCCAAGGGTCAAAATTAGGGTCCCTTCTTGTTTTCAGAAAGCTTTGCCTATTTACTGTAATTTATTATTGCTTACTAGATCACCACAATTATCAACATTTACATTAAGTCCCTTTGAATTACTTCATTAAATCCACACTATCAGTATTTAGTTCATACTTATTGCACCATTGGCTTCTGAAATTTCCTCAAGAGACCATTTTAAAACACTTTATTCAGAATAACTTATGAAGAGGAACCTAACAACCATACTCTTAATCTCCAGTTTTTGTAGTTAGTCTACAGCAAAGCGTCAATATTAATTTTTGTTTCAAAGTCATACAAAGCCTTAAGCCACAAACTAAAATGGGCAATTACGCTAAAATAATTAAAGAAGCAAAATTATTTGTTAATAAGTGCATCTTCAAATGATGATCAAAATATTTATGTTTCTTGGCAATCCATAAAAAACTGGGGGACCAGCTGAACAAACAAAAATGTTTCATACACTGAATTAGCTTACAAGACAAAACTGACAATTGCTCCACCAACTGCCAGACTAATTGTGCAAATGACATTACTAATTGTGCTAATGAGATTGTGTGATACAAAGTAGGCAGTTAACTGTAACAAAAATTGAAGGAGCAAAGTGATTTGTCAATAGCACTTCTTCATGTCATGGCCATAATAATTACCACGTTTCATGGCAATCCTTCCAAAACTGCAGGAATATTTGTGCTAACGACATTATATCATACACTGCTACAAGACATAAAGGGCAATAATTGTAACAAAGATTGCAGGAGCATGACGATTTGTCAATATTCACATTTTCAGATGATGACCATAATATTGACCAAGTTTCATGGCAATCCATCAAAACCCGCAGGACTGGTTGAACTAATGAATTCCAGATGGACTGCGAGACACAAAGAATACCGTATACCTCGACCTCTTTTGAGGAATGAGCATAAAAACTATATGAACTTTTATGCCAGGCATGTTTTGTGAACCATCAGGAGACTGAATTGCATTAGTTTTGTCAAAAGATCATATATGTGACTGCATTTAGGCTTTGTGTGCTTATTTTCCTTCCAGAGGTTTTCTAAGCTATACATTGATATTCACAATATTGGGTATCACTTTCAGAAAAAGAGCCAACTGATACAATCAACAATCACTAGACAAAATGTACCCCACTTTAAAATTATCCCACACTTGCTCAAATGAAATTAATATTCCTTCCTTGAACAGATTACCTTATAAATATGCCACATGCCACATACTTTTTAACTTTTTTAAGATTTCTTTTTCCAAACAAAGCAATGACTTAAAAATAGCCGTCACACTTTTTGGAAAGCTTATACTTGTAGATTTTCTAAGATCCCTTTTACACAGCCCAGGTCTTTGGATTTACAATTAGATGAGCCCTACTCCTTGATGCTTTTCTAGTCTATGTAACAAATACCAAGCACGTCAATTAAGGCAATTTTGAGGACTGCTTTTCAGTTTTCTTTTCAGCAATGATAAAGTAGTAATGGGAAGGGGGTGGGGGTGGATTTTCTTGCGATGTGTGAGCCCCACTGCAGACAGTATGAGACCAAGACATGAATTTTTGTGATCTTTTTCAAGGATACGAGATCCTAAACAGGGTATATTCTGGGATACACAACTGCTGGATTCACATTATTTCTAAACAATAGACCAAAGTGAGTAGATACAGCTCACCTGGCTTATATAACTAGACACCTGACCATATTACCAAGCAGGCTTGTGTGGTATTGTAAGAACACATCTGATGTAAACTATCTCCTAAGTTTAAATCATGTAGATTTTAGCTACTATAATATAGTCTAATACAATTTTTTAAATATGATAACAGCACATAATCAAAATCATCCATATCTTAAATTTAATAAACCCAACAGATCAAATATATGGCATCATGGGTGGTAACAAGCTCAACCAAAAAGATGCAAAATCACCTCATTTACATGCAGGATCCCTCTTTGTTTCAAATTGCCCAAAAGTTTGAAGATGCAAACCCAAAATTAAAATTGTGATGAGAACTGGTATCAGAATTATTGCTTCCATAATGATAAGGCCAACAAAAAATATCTATCTCTGGTTGACCAACCATCACTGCTTTTAATTGCCAATCCTAGCACCACCCCCTACACACCCCATTATATTATTTTATACAAAAATTAAATAAGAAATTCCCAAAATTTATTTGTGCTTCTAAATGAGCCAGTTTTGCCCAGGTCTTGATGTGCTTAGTACATTATATATAATAATAATTATGATAAATATGTTTTTTTAATTAAAAAATAAACTAGCTACCTACCCTAATTTTAAAACCAGTGCAATAGGAAATACACGTTTTTGTGGCCTAATAAACTCTGCCATTTACATGCAAGATGACCTCATTAATATGTGTGGATCCTGCCCACTACTGAACTCATTTAAAATCTTGATATATGCATATCTTCCAAGTTTGAAAAAGTTGGATCAGAAATCAGGCCTCAGAGTGTTAACATTAGTTCAACCAATCAGACCCAAGATCACTTCATTTGTATGCATGGATCTTGCTCATTATCAATTTTTTCTGAGATCTTAATGATATAAGCATATATTCCATGTTTGATCAGAAATTTGGCCTCAAGCCTGGTAACAAGGCAAGCTAATAAGGTGCATAATTAACATGACGAATCTTGCTATTATTGAACTTGTCTGAGAGTTTGACGATATAAACCCATTGTTCCAAATTTGACTGAAATACTTCAGAAATATGGACTCCAGGGTGGTAACCAGCAATTGTTGATATATGGATGATGGATGATACACCACACAACAAATGCAGAACCATTCCATAAGACAAGGCTGCTACTGTATATTTACAAACATTTTTAAATGTGTACATAGTATGCAATAACTGAAACAATGCTGCTTAATTGAAACAATTCAAAACTCAACCTTTTCCCCAATATATACATTAGGCTGATGGGCATTTATACATATACCCTTGACATTGTGCATAAAGTAACTCAGTTAAATTGCTATTTGTTTAAATTCTTTGCCGCACGCCTTTTACCTTTACTTTGACAGGATTTAGTTTTCAAGACATGTCTTGGTTGAATATATATTTGACAATTTTGGCAAAAACCTCCTCTACATCATCATTATATTGCAATTGGATGTACTGCCTGGACATGTGCATAGGAATCTTTCATGGAATACAACAATGACCATAAGAAACTGCAGTGGCTTACAAACTTGAAACAGCATTTCTATAAAATAAAATGTTACTCCCAAAAGTTCTGTTAATGAATGTTTTTCAAAGTTAAATAATGAGGTTTATAGAAATCAACCCGATGTGTAATCTTATTTAATGTGCTGCAATCAATTCTCATCAAGTTCAACTTTTCCTTATGATGCCATATTGGAACTGAAAATCATTCATAGTTGAAGAAAAGAATTAACATAAAAACTCTTACCAAGCAGTCATCTTAAGCAGCCATGTGGAAAATGTATAATTTAACTGAAACAGGGGCTGTGATGTTCCTGCATCCCAGAGCCAAATGCATGTTCATCTGCATTATTACCAATATTGTAAATATTTACTGGCAGTAAACCACACTAAGCCAATTACACATGTAAATATTCTGCCTTACCATAACCTTGCTTGGAATCACATCCAGGTGAGCTCAAATTGCAACTGAATGTCTCAAAATGACTCAATATATTTTCAAGGTCTACCTTTATATTTCTGGTTTATCTCTCCTATATTCTGAAATATTCCCCCTTTTTTTCAAATGAAATTCCCCAAAATATTGAGTTATAGAAAAGACTGCCTACGATATACAAACTGCATGATATGCTATGTGTACTTGAAAAAAAGCATATTTTTGCATGGAATTGCATTGTTCAGTCTGAGCTCTGATTTTTTCTTTATTAGAAAAAAGGCAGTCCACTGCAAAGAAATGAAAGTGGGGGGGTGTATTCATATAGCACAAAAATAATATGGAACCAGCACAATGTCTGGAATCAATTCACTGATTCAGAGTGATAATCATCAACTATGATTTGCATGAGTCATCTGCAGGAACTTGCATAGCTACCACAGAATTTCTCCATGAATGCCTCAGTGCTTAAGTAATACAACATGTATCATGCATTGTTTCAAAACTTTTGAAAAGTCAATGACCATAACATCTATTTGAATATTTTTGTTAAAATTTCCCAATATTTCATGCATAGTGACCAGTTAAGCCAAGGGATCCTGGGTGGCTGAGTGGTCTAAGGCACCTGCTTGACAGATTATTGACAATTCTCACCCTTGTCCACATAGGTTGGAGTCACAGTCTGCCAACATGGGTACATGAGAAAGCTTGCTAGTAGTTTTCCATGGGTCGTTGGTTCTTCCCTGGGTTTTCCAGGTTCAAAATTAAACCCATAACAAGAATAGCAAAGAAAGGCCCCAAACAATGTGTGCGGTTCTGGCAATGGTGTAGAAAAAAATGAAGACTTTTTTGTGTGGGTACATGAAAAATAGTTATAGGGTCTGATATATATTTATAGGTTCAGGGCACATATATCTACAGGGTCAGGGTATATATATATATCTATAGGGTCTGGGCACATATATGTATAGGGTCAGAGCACTCATTTTCTTGTACATTTAATAATTAGATATATGAACCATTTCTTTTTTGTCACAGCTTGTTATATCTCCTACGAAGTTATTAATATCAAATTTCACAATTATATGGTTCCCACATTAAGTTTCTGGGAAAGAATGTCTGGCAAGAGCAATTAGACATTCGGAATACCTATACTAATCTTCATTCCAGAAATCAAATGGTGGGGCCCAATGGCCAAAACCAGGTCAAAAAGTTGGGTCATACAAAAAACACTACAATTTCCTTGTCTGCTAAATAACCATGCGCACTGTTCAGTTACCTTGGATTTGAATGTTTGGTAAACCTTTCCCTCGATAACTCTGTGCATGAAAAGTTTTGTTTGACTGATACAATTTATTCTTATTTTGTTGTCAATCAACAATAACGTTCTAATATGTTCACATTCACATGATGCAATACACAATGTTTTCACAGGTACATGTGTATGCTGAAACTTCTTAAAGTAACATTTTAATGACCTTTCAAAAGTTGGTTAACATGAAAATAAAGCTAATTTTTACAGAAAAGCCTACAACAATGTGTGTGTGTGTGATTTGGATTTTTAAAAATTTGTCAGTCATATCACTACAATGTCTGCAGTGTGGCAGTTTATAGTAATGTCTAGCACTGGGGCATCATGTCACAGACATGTACCATGATGTCCCACCCAGTAACATTATCCTGACCCTAGGCCGACCAGTCCTAACACTAACCCCTTAATGCTGAGTGCCTAGCAAGGCAGTTGTTAGTATCATTTTTATAAGTCTTTGGTATGACTCAGCTGGGGTTCGAACCCACAGCCACCCACATCCAAGGCAGATGCTCTAACTGCCTAAAACATCCTTAGAAAAAAGCATCTTATTAACAACTGTTCCCAACACAATTATAAAATAAGAATTAAACCATTAAACAGCCCCTGCCCAATCTTATCACTGTCTATGTCAAGCCAAGATGGTATCCCCTTCTTAAATTTTCCAAGGTCCCAAGGTAACACTTGCCCTTGTTTAAAACTGCGGTCTGTGGGTTTTTTTTTTTTACCCCATTGTGCACGAATTATGAAAAGAGAGGTGTAATTAAATTTAACAAATCTAATGTATTATTTTGAGCGCCACAAAACACAAACTAATACCATTCCAGACATCTTTTCATGCCTTTAAGAATGCAAAAAAACAGCTAAGTGACCAGGACTAATTCAGTGTGCATTTGATCATGCACCTGAGTGAGTTCTTCATTACAACTCAGTCATCAAGAACTATAATTTCAAACATGCATGACTTGTGGCATTTTTCCTAATAACTGTTTATACTGATCAAATGTGCCATAATAACACATGAACTCAGTATACCATAACAAAACATGAACTCAGTTTATGGCAAAAGCAATATGCAAATAACTTTAGCCAAATGCTCCAAATTCAAATGATTTGCAGGACTTAAACACATACAAAAATGTTTTTTGTCAATTTTAGTACAATACGCAAAATGCTGCTTATCTCAGCCTAAGGAAAGCCCTTAAAATGCACTAATCCCAGAAGATTTGTTTCTCACCCAGATGATACATCTTCTGACTATTTCTCAAAACGCATATAAAAAGATATGATAGACGTAAATTATGAGGTCAGATGGAAGCCACACTGAAAAATAACAAATCAAACATGTCCACTGTGACTCCTTTTATATCCAATATTTTTATGCAACAAAAAGTTATTCATTATCACCTTATCATAAGAATATTCAATTTGACAAAATGAAAAAGTTATTTAATTTAAAGTACTGTAACTGTTCCCTCATAGTACAGGTACCTACATTATACATTCAGACTGAAATATTGGTCTTAACAACATTTGTGTATGTAGCTCTACATGTTATCCTAAAATATGCACAACCATGTGTGAAGGCCATCTTGTAATACATTACTAGCATGCAGACTTTGGAATAAGGTTGTAAGCATGACACAGTTTGAATAGCTCACAAAACTGTTTGTCAATGTGGTCTCCAAAAATAACTGCTTTAAGTGTTTAGTTTACTTATGTCACAAAGACTTCAACTTTAAAAAAAAATCGGGCAGAAGGCAGACAATAAATGTTTATTTTAAATGTGCCTCACCTTTTGCTGTGCCTTTTTAAGATACAGTTACCTATATGTAATAATGTACACATGATATACACCACCAGTTCTGACAATACATTCTCACTGGCTGTGTATACATATGCAGCAATTAAGGTTCCACGTTTCAAAATTTGAAATTTTGCTCAAATGCACATGCAAACAAGCCATGGCTGTTCAGTGGTTAGTGTGAAAAACACTCAACTAAAAGAGTGGGGTTTGAATCCTACTATTGGATAACAAAGGCATGGCTAATATGGAGTGTGGGCAAGGCAATATACTCCATTTGCCTCAGTACTCGGTAACCAATTTGTCTTGCTGTGCAATAGAACACCAAGCTAATCAAATGTACTTTGCATACTGACTTAAAAAAAGGTAAGTCAGGGGTCTTTAAAATTCTATAGTAAAAAAATGTTGGAATATCCACGAAAAAAAAGTCCTACAGATGCATATGATAAAGACAAGGCTGGAAAAAAAAAATTCTTGGTGGGTGAGGATGCAGAATACAAATTCACCATATCTGGATGACACTCAAAATATTTTTAAAAATCCTACCTTCCAACCAAAAAATAAAAAAATAAGTGTTAATCATCCGTTTGCCATGATAGGATGTACTGCAATGGCATTGGTTCCAATGGAATCCTGAAGAATTCACTGTTGAAATAGCAAAAATTAATTCATTGTCGCTATGTTCCCAAGGTCAAGGTCAAACATGCTGTGACAGATGGTGAGTATTTCAGTCCAAAATGTTTAATAATTTTTTTAACAATGCAGTCTTTCTTAATTTACAAATCTATAATTTCATTACTCAAAAACAGTTCTCATCTTCATCAGCAAGATTAAAAATTCCTGCTAAACAATGTATGAAGCTGGAATTATCTCCCTTTACTATTTACATATGACAAGTTCACAACAACACATCAAAACACAACAACACATCAAAATAAATAGAACAGTTTACATTTTACTTTCAGCAATAAGAATAGCATATTGGCATCAAGCTTGGTCAAAGTTGCAAAGTCACAGTTCAATCAAACAAGTCCCAGTAAAGGAACCTAACTACAAAGCCTTGTTAAGAATGTGGGAAAATTAGATACCAAACATTTTTAAGTAATTGTGAAAAAATTACTTGAAATACTTTAGAGTCACGTACAAAAACATGGCTAACTAAAGTTTGTGAAAACTATATTTAATTTACACATATACATAGTAATAATTGCCACAGTATAATTGCAGTAACAAAATCCCTGAGGTATTGACCCACCACTATCATTAACTGCAGTAATGAGGCAAGTAATGATCAATGACTTTAATAATCAAATTAAGCCACTTCCATTACAGATACTCATAAAAGGAGATAAAACTTTCATGCCCCATCCCACACAAAGGCCCCAAAAAAGGATTGTTTTCGCTAACCCGACTGACTCAAATTTTAAGTGCCAACCATGTTTTTTTTTATAAAAAAAAAAAGTTTGTTGAAGGGTATCTGTATTTTGAATTCATTCCATTCATTTCTAGTCCAGAAAGGCCTACCTACCTACCCTATCTTTTATTTCCCATGGCATTAGCAGAAACACAATGTTTTGTCCATGGTAATAAGCAAATATCCTCCTGTTAATTTAAGATCAATAACTGCTGCACATTGATGTCACTACGCATGTACGTGATGACATTATATGCAAACAGGCTGAGATAAATGCAGTACTTTAACAGTAGAAATCTAAAAATAAATTTTGCTTCTGACTAAAATTTTTAATTAAAATTAAAACAAATTTTCAAAAGTTTCAAGTTTTATGAGGTCACAGTAAAACTGTTATATCGGCACTGAGTGCAGCGTTAGTTTTTGTACGCTTGATGTCTGAGTTATAAATTTATATGTACCATATTTACCGTATATGCTGGGACACCGTATATGTTGGGACACCATAAATTAATTTTAAAAGTATTTTTTTTCTGCACTGTATGTACCGGGACACATCATTTTTTTCAAGTCGTAAGTTGTGGGACACATTTTAAATCATTTGAAAATTACATGTCGGAAAAATGCACTCCAACTGAAATTTATTTTAAAAAATATAAAACTGTGTACTTGAGATTAAACTCTTTAATCCACTGCAGCAGCATCTCATCAACACAACCCTTCTCCTGCACATGTACAATCCATTCTTTCGGTGCATGAATATTTTTCTCATACCATGAAAATTGTTAGAGGCAACACATCTCCTGAAACGGAAACTGCAAGTACTAATGTCAGATTTTTTCAAACCTGCACCAGTCTAATTCTCACACTTCTGACCACCATCTTATCGTCAGTCAGTCCAGGAGTGCAATCAAAATACACTAAAATTTCATCCATGTTAATGATCATATTGTCGGCGAAATCATCTGCTTCTCTTCTGGCCTTCACGAATTCATCACATGATTTTATTTTCTCCAAATCTTCTGGGCAACGCTAGGTCATCGATATCCAAACATGAAGCACTATATTGTTTCACTTTAAAAATTGCTCCATTGTTTCAATTTATTTTCCAAACTGCCGTTAATACCGGTGAAATGGAACCAAAGTTAGCTTCCATATCTCTGCCGTCTTTGTATATTCAAAATTTTTTTTAAAAATCAGCACACTTAAAAGAATCCATTGTCAGCCCCTGAGGTCAGCAATCTTTGCAATAAAATAACCTTTGTATTGCTATCCTTTTAAGAAAAAAAATGACTTCAGAGGACACAAAGTCAGCTTGCTTTATAATAAAAATAATCTTTGTCTCTATGTCCTGTCGTTAAGTTCAAGGAAGGAGTTTACTGCTTGCTGCCAGTTTTGTTTATTCACCACCCAGACTACTATGTGCTTGGCATCTGTAGTTATAATTAATACAAAGGAGCATTGATGTCTGTGGGTAAACCGTAATGATACTTTTGTAACCTGTGCTGGCAAAAAGATCGTCACACACTCAAATGAATGCGTTTTCAAATAATGATTTTTATTTGCAAGATACTGTCATACAGTAGACCTGAATATAATTCAATCTTGATTATTTTGCACCTAACACCGTATCATGCGTGAATGGCAGTTGTCTTCAATATATTGGTTGATTATTTCCCTCTCATTTGCGAAATCATCTGCTTCTCTTCTGGCCTGCATGAATTCATGACATGATTTTATCTTCTCCAAATATTCTGGGTGATGCTGGGTCATGAACATTTATGCATGAAGCACTATATTGCATCGCTTTAAAATTTGTTCCATTGTTTCAATTTATTTTCAAAATTCCCGTGAATAATGGTGAAAAGGAACCGAAGTGCGTTTCCATATCTCGGCCGTCTTTGTACAGTCAAATAAAAAAAAAAAACAAAAAAAAACATCGGCACACTTAAAAGAATCCACAGTCGGCTCCCAATAAAATAACCTTTGTATTGATATCCTTTAATAAAAAAAAAAAGTAACCAAAGTCAGCTTCTGAGGTCAGCTGGCTTTGTAATACAAATAAATAACCTTTGTCTTTGACGTCCTGTCAGTAAGTTCAAAGAAGGAGTTTACTGCTTGCTGCCAGTTGTGTTTATTCACCACCAGGGCTTCTATGGGCCTGGCATCTGTAGTAATAATTATTATTATATGCTCATTTTTTTCTCTGTTAACTTTACATTGTCAGAATCGTTTAATATTTTACGATATTGCACTCGCGCAACTTCATATTGAACTCACATGTGCCCAATAGTGTATTAGGAACTACTTTGTAAACAAATCATGTACACTCATGTAGTAGATGCTTTACGTTCTGGTTGATTAAATTTGTGCTGAATGAACTAAAGGAGCTGTTTTGTGGACTGTCACATACAAGCTGCTTTGCCACATTCCACATTAACTTTTTGATACAATGTTTCAGATTTAAGCTAGCTATAGACACCAGACAGGGTCCTTACAAATAACATGCAAGTGACAAGGCATAAACTGGCTTCTTTAGCTGGTAATAAGAATGGCAAAAAATATACTTACAGTTTTACATCCTGAATTTCCTCAAAATGTACTTTCTTAGTTCTGCAAATCCAAATTACATGAGCCATGTCATGGGTTCTCAAGCTTGATTATACATTTCGAAATTGTACTCAGTACTGTAATTTCCATTATATTCTAAGTGCAATTACATCCTCCTTACTGCACTCAAAATGAAATAAACATTAAATTCCATAGTGTCTTTTCAATAATTGCAATTGAAAGACTTCATATTTTTCCCACATTATGATTTCAAATATTTAATAACAAAACAGAAACACACTTGCAAATGTCAACACGCTTCTCCCTCGCTGCTTCATACCGATGTATTTCATGTAGAATTGGCACAGACGCTGCTGAAATCCGATGTACTTCATGTAGATAAATCCAGTCCATAATCAAGAAATTTCTTCGAATCGACAAAAACACCAAAATCTATTCATTCCAGATCAAATGGAAAAGTTGTTGCAATGCACATTCATTCACAATATGACTCCAAATCTCAATTTTCGAAAGTTATGTCTAGCGCGCGACCAAGTTCAAATTGATCTGGGTGGAGTTTTGTGTGCATTAATAATGCTGTTGTTGTGTAATGACGAATCTGCGCTTGTGTATTTAGTTTGGAATACAGCATAAATTCAGTTACTTTGTTTCTTGTAGTGTATTTTTGTTTATATAATTAAGCCTTGGGTAGAATAAGAAAATGAGCATATAATAAAAAGGTTACTGCATTTGTATGGGAAAATATGAATTCATTTTGTCGGATGGATATACTGCACTCCCAAGGTCGTGCATTATATCCATCCGAAAAACTCGTTAATATTTTCCCATACAAATGCAGTAACCTATAAATACAAAGGAGCATTGATGGCTGTGGGTAAATAGTAATGATACTTTTGTAACCCGTGCTGGTGAAAAGATTGTCACTTACACTCAAGTGAATATGTTTTCAAATAATGATTTTTATTTGTGGGATACTGTCATACAGTAGACCTGGATATAATTCAATCTTGATTATTTTGCACCTAACACCGTGTCATGCGTGAATGACGGTTGTCTTCAAGATATCAGTTGATTATTTCCCTCTTGTTTGCAATTTTGTTGGATCCAGTTTTCAGTCAGATAATATATTCAAACCTTTGAGCAAAACCAAGCACAATTTGTTTCTCAATGTCCATGTCAATGAATAATGTGGCATGTTATCGGACACAAGCGATACACGCTACAGTATGGAAGCCTATGCTACTTATATGGATTTCATGGACATATTTTATTCTTTAATGCTCATGTTGAAGAAAAGGAATAAATGATAACAATATAAGGTTAGTTTATTTCTTTATATTATCAAATAAGTGTTTTGTTTATCTATTTTATTGCAATGTGCATTGGGGGGGGCACAAATGCAATACAAATTTATTTCATTTCTTAAGTCTTGGGACACATGACCTTGGTGAAAAAATGTTTCAGCATAAGTTCTGGGACAGGAAAAAAATTTTTTTATTTTATTGTGTCCCAATATATAAGGTAAATACGGTAACATTAATTTGGGTGAATCTGGTATGATCCACACAGTAACACCAGTCGAGATAAAGGCTTGAAAACTGGTTACTTGTTCTACATGGCATACAACCTGAAACTAACTCTTGTCTGCACCAATTTCACCATCCTATAGAATACTGAATCTGCTTAAAACCCACCTGCACATTACTGGACAAGTCTTTTGAAAAACTAACCTGCCCTTGCATAGCCACCATTCATAAATATAAGCAGAAATTTTTAATTCTACTTATCCAACGTAAAAAGTACCACAAAGATACTTACATACAGATTAGAAATTTAATATTGTTTCTGATCTGATTTTTTAATACATACAGTATTGTGTGTGTGTGTGTGTTTGTGATTCAGATTTAACAATTTTAGTCATATCAATACAATGTCTGCAGTGTGGCAGTTTATAGTGATGTCTAGCACTGGGGCATCATGCCACAGATATACAGCATCCTGTCCCACCCAGTCACATTATGATGAAACCAGGATGACCAGTCCTAACATTGCCCTCTTAATGCTGAGCGCCAAGCGAGGCAGCTGCAAGTATCATTTTTAGAAGTCTATCATATGACTTGGCCCAGGTTTGAACCCACGACCTCTCACATCCAAGGTGTATGCTCTAAACACTTAGACCACCAACACGGTTAAATACATATTGTACTTTTAAACTGTATCATTACATCACATATTGTATCTATACATCAATTCAGATCACATACCACATATTTTTCAAAAGTGTTGTGGATATTGTGCAACATTAATTAGCCATGCCAATGCTTTTGTATACAATCCTTATACAGACAGCAGTGGCTGAATTAGGTGAGGCTTTGGGAAGCTGACCCACTCCCCATAAAATACAGGGTAAATCCTGCTATTACATGCATTGTTTTGACACAAATTTGGGTTTAACAGTCATATCAAGGCTTCCAGGTTATTTTTGCTTTAGCTGCCACTTATTACCCGACACTACTCAAATTGGTTGTGGGGTGATATGGGTCGGCAACCTATGGCACACATGCCACAAGGTGGCACATCAAGAGGGTTTGTGTGGCACACGAAGGGTAGCCAAAAATCTCAATTTTAACAGTGTTACTCTCTTACTGGTGGCACACACTCATTCATTTTGTAATCAATCTGGAAAAAGTGGCACACTACGTAAAATAGGTTGCCGACCCCTATGATAGGCTATACATGGTGCCACATATAACTTTTGAACCTATTGGGTATTTCAAAAATAAAATTAAAATTGAGTTAAGTTAGATTTTTACTAATTGTTTTTTTTTTTAAATTTTATATGATATTTATATTTAAAAAATGAAAATGCCCACTGGGTTTATGTTCTCAAGCAAAATCAATTTCTCTGCACTCATATTATCCTGGAGGGCATTCTCTAGAGAGCACTTTATACATTTAGTGTAATCTCACCAGAACAAACATCTTTCACTTTGTATCTGGTACAATACATACAATCTGAGACTTTTCTCTTTATCACTTACTTCTAAGCAAGGTAAAGGTTATCTCTACACATCTCGTTTCTTACTGTCACTGCCTGGAGAAAGCAAAGAATTATTCAATTTTACAAAAGAATTTCTGGCTTTGTGTATCTTCTCAAATGTTTCCCGGACATATTTAGCAACAGTTTGATACTAACTGAACGCTTGATATTATCCAGGAAATGAAAAAACAAACACTGTCAGCTGAATAAAATAGAAGCTTGACTGGTTTACCTTTCTTGTTTATATCCTAAACATGTGCTTTTTATTTTATTTATTAATAGCATAAGTGGCACCAGACAATAATAATAGACTAGATGTTTAAATCAGATGTTTTACAGAAATATATGCAAAGAGACATCAATCTTTTGAGTGAAAGAAAAATGATTACCTACGTGGTACACATAATGGAGAAAAACTGACAATTTAACTGGCATAATTTTGAGCGAAATATGCACAATTGCTGCTTATCTCGGGCACTACACATGGTGGCCAGTATATATGCTGGAGGAAGAACCTTCATAAATCCTAAGGAAGAACCACTAACCCATAGGAAGCTACTAGCAAGCTTTATCACATATGCATGATGGCTGAGCTGAGACTCAAACCCATGCAGACAGAGGTAAGATGTCAGTGATCTGTAATGGCCAGTGTCTTAGACCATTCAGCTACATGGGGCCCCAAACACTGTACAAACATCATCCAAGCTAAGCAACAAATAAAATATTTCAGTTATGTCTCAGAAACCTACAGCTTATAGACTATAATATTCTTGCATAGCAATTATTAATTTTCAATGAGCATGGGTTTGTTTTAATCCCAATTGTCATACAAATTGGCAGGTACTATATTTTAACTCTATGTATCACTGGAATTTTTTTTATATTCCCCACCCCCTCTTGATACTCATAGATGTATTCACTTAATTTCAATCATTATTGCTATACCATATTTTGGTACATAATGTGGTTCACAGCTATGGATCCACCAACTACTGTGTTATAGTGTGGTTACCTTATTCTCAATAAATTTTAAAGACAGATTAACATTATAATTTCCCAAGCAGCTGGCAAATGTTGCCATGAAAACTACTGACAAGTACAGGAAAACATTGATGTGGATGATTATTTAATGTACCAAAAAAGGTTCCAGATCTGAATTCTACTCCAAGTAGTGATCTATTCCAGATATAAATTCTATTCCAAGTAGTGATCTATTCCAGATCTGAATTCTATTCCAAGTAGTGATCTATTCCACATCTGAATTCTATTTCAAGTAGTGATCTATTCCACATCTGAATTCTATTTCAAGTGATCTATTCCAGATCTGAGTTCTAATCCAAGTAGTGATCTATTCCAGATCTGAATTCTATTCAAAATTGTGATCTATTCTAGATCTGAATTCTATTCCAAGTAGTGATTTATTCCAGATCTGAATTCTATTCCAAGTAGTGATCTATTCCAGATCTGTCTTCTGTTCATATGTAGTCATTACCCATTATTAACTAATATTCTTTTTTTTTTACACACTCTCTTTGTCATAAAGGTTTCTTTTCAAGCAAATAAAAAGTTCAACAATTTTTTTGCTGAATTAAGTGTTTCTGTAGTATTCTCTTTTAAAAAAAATGTAATCCTATATTTTATACAACCTCAAAAATATACCACACTAGAGAATGTCAGCAACTTCCTGGCTAAAATCTCCAGATGCCTGTACTTTTTTAAAACTGAAATGTATTGCAATCAATGAATTATGCTTGCTACTGACAATGTTGATGATCCCTAGTGCCAACTTAAACCATCCTTGTAGAAAATGAATCCTTGTAGAAAAATAATCCTGGATTCACATGACAAGTCCAAACAAAGTTGCCCATAGGATTTTGTTCTTTTTGTTGCAGTTTTGTTTTTAATACTGCAGTAACACAACAACTAGTGCTTGTCTTAGAGAACTATGGACTATGATTCCCTGACTCTCAGAAATGTATAAATTAACAAAGAACTTCCTAATTTTTCATGGTGCTATACAAATAACACAAATTTTTACATATAAATCAGGCCCCAAATCCAAAAACAACTGATGCTCGACCTATTTTAAAAGGCCCCAACTAAGCTGTGAGTTAATTTTGAACAGCTTGAGTTCAGAAACTTGATGATAAGTTGTATCATGCTGAGTCTTTAGAACTTCAATTTTCATTATTGTGATTAGGTGCTGTTAAACGTTCACGCACAATTCTAGACCTGAACATTTACTGTAAACTCATTTATAAGTTGAAGCAAATCGCAAAAAACAAAGATCCTCTGCCATAGCATAATGTGCCTGTAGATCAGGGTCTATGTTGTTTGTTCTACTGATTACTACTAACAAACTAAACAGACCCAGATCTGTCCATGCATGATGCAACAGCAGATCTGGATCTGTGCAGCTTGCAGTTGAACTCGACTTACAAGAGAGTGTAGCCAATAAGAAATGCTCCACTCCATTTGAGAGAGAAAAAGGAATGGATCTAAATGTAGGAGGGATTCAATAAAGAAATAATGGCAAAGCTTGAAAATGTCACGTGATTTTGCACTAGTTCATTTTCAGTGCAATTTTGAAACATTAGTTTTCAATCCTGGAAATGTGCACCCTAGAATAGACCCTGGCTATCATTTCATTTTTTTTTTTTTTGTGGAG
Organism: Megalonaias nervosa; assembly: GCA_016617855.1. NCBI lineage: Eukaryota > Metazoa > Mollusca > Bivalvia > Unionida > Unionidae > Megalonaias > Megalonaias nervosa. The sequence continues at coordinate 33,411 of JAECUM010017905.1, read as the reverse complement.
GGTGCTCTCCCTGGTTGATCTTTTCAGACCATTTAGAAAGGCCCTCCTGCCCTACATGTATTGATTGTGCTATATTATATCTTTGTTTATTTTAATGATTTCTGTTTATGTTAATGTTTGTATAATTTTGTTTTTCATATAATGTTTAAATTTTTTTCTTTTTTTTTCCCTTAGTTCCATTCAAAGTCTTTGAGGTATTCGTCTGCTTGCAAATCAAAGAAAGAGTCTTCCATCATTTTGGTTTCTTCTTCTTCTTGTTCTTCTTTCTTTTTCCTCCTTTTCTCTCTCTTTTTGCCTTTTCTGTTTCCCTTTCTTGTTCTGTTGTTATTGTTGCTGTAGGATTAGTTGTTTGGATTCCTGTTTTTAGTTTCCCTGACATTGTTGTTATTGTAGTTTTTGATTCTTGTGCTTGGGCTTGTTGATATTTCTGATTTATTTCCTCATTTACAGGCCAGGTTTATGACCAACTGACATGACATGCATACCTACATGTATATTCTATCAGAAGTAATGCATGCATTACATACTGAAAATTCCAATTGCTGACCAATGCTATGAAGTGAGTTAACTGGATCAATGATTGCAAAGTCATAGCTGGATCAGAAGAATGATTTACATTCTGTTTGGCTTGTTGCCAAACTCTTGATTGCTGTAGCCACTTGTCAAAGCCAAGTCACAATAATGCAAATAAATATTGCCTTTGCAATCAAAAAGTTGTGACACTGTTAGAATGGTCTGCAAAGCTCTGGATAAAGACTGAATACATTTTACTGTATGTACCGGTAATATCACTACTACTACTACTAACAATAATAATAATAAAGACTTAAATTAGAGAAGGTAACTCAAGTCTGTTACAGAACTAATCTACCATGAGGTCTTCTAGCAGTTATGTACAATATATACAGTATATACAACATTATGTGATAAATTTGGCTTGACACTAAATAATTAAACGATTCTAAAAATCACAGGATCAAGCCTGGAACATATGCACTGGCATCTGTGAACACACAAACATATATAAAAAATAAAATATCATCTTGTATTGAGAAATTCAAATGTGAAAAAGATGCGAAAGTACAGAAAAGCAGGAGGTATTTATATTACTAGAACTGTTCAACTGTCTTAAGATTTCATCCTTTTGAGACATCGATTATGAAAAAAAGAAATGCTGGGAGTCTGCCTTATGTCATTGGGAATGTTGTATACAAGACCTTAAATTTGAAGTACCATCACCATCTCTTTCTTTAAAAATAATGCTTAGGTAGACAGGAATGGCTAAATACTGATGTATTTCATCTGCACAATATGTCTTCAGTGATTCTGAAATAGACTACTGTATACTAATATAGCACCATATTAAGAACATCTTTTTCCCTTGTGTCTTGATGCTGTAATTGTGTAAGACACTGTTCACAATGACTTCAACTTTACAACATCACCTCCATTCACTTGCTTTTTCAAAATCAACATGATTTGTGGCTTCCCCATGTCTGCCATAGCAAGGATCACTTTATGTGAACACCTAAATATTTATGGACATCACATCTTAACCTGCTAAGATGTGATGTCCATAGGTGTTCACCTGCATTCTTCCACATCATCAATATACTAGCCTCCATTAACAAGGACTTCATACAGGCTGTATATTAATATACTAACCTCCATTAACATGGACTTCATACAGGCTGTATTTACTTTCTGTTAGCATGCGCATGTCGGGCCGGAATTTCTCCATAAGAATCTCAACCACATCACGTGTGGTAGCCGAGCTTGCCACACGGATACATTTTGTGACTACATTCTTGTCCTGGTCTTGGAAGTAAAACCTTACAACTCCATGAAACTCACCAGCCTGAAATGGAAAACAAAAACAAACTTAAAAGCAGAATTAAACATTTTAAATTCTGATACTGTGTAGTTTTTTTAATATCTGCTGCACCTTTTATGAAGGGGTGGGTGTGGGTGGGGAGAGGCAGTTTCTCAGTTACATACATTGGTATGAACATCACCTTTGTGGGCCCCCCCCCCCAAACTGCCCATGTCTCATGTTTGATATCAGCTCCATACAGGTCAAGCAATACGGCAGAATATATACTCAATATTATCATAAACTTTGGTTTGAAAGATTAGTACACATTCTTTCACCAAAATATAACCCTTGAATATAGGCTGAGTCTCTATGTCATATTCTTTATCCCTGGGCACCAGGATTTTTTATTAAAATTTATTTTGGATCTGGTCCTATGGCATCTGGGTTCTAACACTCACTGAAGTCAACCCAAGCATAACACAATATCTTATTTTAAGCAGCACTTCATTATGATCATAAATATTTGTCCTGTAAAATCCCACTGTTTGATTTTAAATTTCTATCTATATCTTCATCCACATCAGTGATTCTTATTTCCACTGGGTTGTTACCAAAAACTGAATCACCAAACTGTTTTGAGTGGGTTGCTGGGATCAGCCATAAACAATTTCAAATTTCCTACATAAGTGGGTTTTTTTGTGTTTGATGGGTTGAGAGGCTAACACCATAAAACTAATCTGGTTTGCCATCCAGAAAGGTTATGAACCATGTATCTACATGGCTCAATATCTCCATTTCGACTCAAGTGAGACAGAGGGTAACCAGACATTTAGTTAGCAAAAACCCAATCTGTTTAAAATCAGATCTCCACTGTCCAATGTAAAGATCTGATAGCGGCCGCTTAGGGTTCATGTTCTGGTGTTTTTTGAATTAGCCAATGGAAATGCAACTTTCAGAAATCTGAAAGTAAATCAAATTGTTTGGCTTACATTGATGCTCTTCATCCATACTGCTCAGTCTCCCAAATGTGATGATACAAGACTTCATCTGAGTGGCTGATAAAATCAGTGACGACTGTAATAACATTGGTCACCAGACCAAGACCCCAGAGCAGTCACGATCAGATCTTCATGCAGGGCTGTGGAGATATGATTTTAATCCGAGTGGTAAAAAAGTGGAACCAAAAGTTAAAAAAATGGGCCCAAGACCTTGGATGTATGGAAATTTTAGCCCATGACATGACATAACAAATACAAGCTGTATCTTATGAATCTGGTCATAAATAATTGGTGGTTTCCCATAATACTCACCTTTAAAGTCTTACATTTTACTTATTTAGTAACGAATAAAATTTTGTCATATGCTGGGCAGTGGGTGCACACATAAGAAAGGAGACAAAAGCCTTTCTTTAACGAAAAGGCTTTTTTACACCATGCTCCTCCCCAATCATACCCTTTCAAAATATATCACTGCTGGAAGGCTGACTGTACCCCTAGGGGTCATTTAAACCTTTGTACATCATATCAATTATTACAGATTGGAATCTAATCTAAACTGAGGTATGAGCAATCAGACTATATGGGTTGGTCATTGTGATATTTTAATGTCATAAACCCTGGAATCTATGTAAATGAAAAATTCCTGACATTTTCCAGATAAAATCTACACTAAAACCATCATAGAAAAAGATCACAGAAAATGAGATATAACTGAGTGTGATGCAGTTATCAAAACATACAGCTTTCTCAAGATTTAATCCTTAGCATAATAGGTGCTGATCTGGAAGTACAATGTATGAAGCCTAACCAGCTGGTATCACCGATGATCATTATAAACATCTGCACCCCTCAGTACCTCATTAGCGTGTCCTTCTTGTCTCTGTCTCCTAAAGCCAAGAAAACCAAAGCATGACAAAATCCTCATTGTAGCAATAAGCAATATATGAATCCAATGCTCAAAACTTAGTTGATCAGTGATGAGCTGCCAAACTGGTTTGCAAACAAGAGGTTCATAACTGATGACAGTGAGAAGTAATTACTTCCTTACACAACAACTGCAACTGTAATAACTGATGAGGAACTGATGAAACAAGAAAAACACATGTTGTTACTGATATGATTGTGGAATTAGCTTCTAACTGCATAGTTCCAACATTTTTTTAATCAGCAAATTATCATGTACATGTAGATCATACATGTTTGCTACTCAATACATGATACAATTTCCCAAATAATTATTGATGAGATGAATTATGGGTATTAACCAAAAATCAGGCATATCAAGTATTTGTGTATTTTCTGTGATGCAAAAATGTGCAACAATTCAAATACATATTGTCAACTATGATATTAACAAGATAATGCTGTTGAATTCTTCAAGTATAACCCAATTTTAGAGACAGACAAATGAATGAATAAGGAACAAGAATGTGAACCAATAATATAGCAAACAGTCTTTCTTGCAAAGAATAAAGAGTAAAAAAATACTGGAAAACTTTCAAAAACTGACAAATAATTTTTGGTCCAATTTCAGAGTTCCTATATACACTTCATCTTTTCAAGATGACAGACAACGCAATATAATACCTGAATTAAGCAAACCATTCCAATGATTCATGTATTTGAGTGACTGATGCATGAATTACAGTATATACTTACTTATAAGACAGGTCCAACTGCAAGCTGCACAGATTCTGATCTGTCATTGCATAATGTGCCAGCCAATCCAGGTCTGAACAGGTCTGTTAGGAGTAACAATTAGAACAAACAACATAGACCTTGATCTGTAAGTGCATTATGTGACAGCAGATCAGGACCTGGATCCTTGTTGTTTGCAGTTTACCTCAACTTATAAGTGAGTATATAATGTACCCACATTTGTTTCATTGCATTCAAGAATTGTTATTTTAAAACATCATGTTTGGTTAATGCAGAGATGAAGGAAGAGAAAAAGTGCAATCTGATTAAAATCAAAATCTCTGACATAACCAAGCTCTGATGGACACCAATATGAGGTCATGTACCGTTGATAATTCAATACACCCATCGCATTGCAGCTAGCCCTTTATGAAAGTTAAAAGCATCATTTGGAACTGTGTGCGTGTGATTTGGATTTTTATCATAGCTATAAAATTTTGGTCAAATCACTATGTTGTCTGCAGTGTGCCAGTTTAGTGATGACCAGCACTGGGCCAGCATGCTGCAGACATGTCGCATCATGTCCTCCCAGTGACATTATCTTGACATCAGTCTGACCAGTCCTAACACTAACCTCTTAATGCTGAGCGTACAGTGAGGCAGCTGCTAGTACTATTTTTTTTAATTCTTTGATGTAACCCTGTTGGGGTTTGAACCTGAGACCTCCTCCATCCAAGGCAGATTCTCTAACCACTTAGGCGAGTGGAGCAGTTCATATGAAACCAAACATTCCTAATGATAACTCTCCATAAAACAAAATGCAACACTTTATAAGACACTAAAAATAACTAAACTGGGAATTCCTGGGGTTACAAGAATGTGAATTGGTGCCAGTCACATCTACTTATTACAAACAGATACCAATTTTAAACAATCTGAAGAAAAAAAATGGCAATAAAATACCAATGTGGATTTTAATCAGTTTAAAGAAACCTTTGAGATATTTAAATAGAAAAACCTCAATTTTAATAAATTTGGAGAAAACGAGATAAAATAGTGATGTGAGTCAAAACTTGGAATATATACCTATATTAGTAGTCTGCTTTTTTATAAATCATTTTTTGCTTTAAGCACATACCATTTATACTTGCTTAATAAGTCAGGTCCAACAGCAAACTGCATAGACCCGGATCAGCTGCTGCAAAATGCACCAAGAGATATGGCTCTATGCATTTTGTTAGCAGTAATCAGTAGAACAAACAAACAGATCATGATCTGCTGCATCATGTGACTTCAGATCAGTATTTGTGTTGTATGCATCTGGACCTGACTTATAAGCAAACATATGCAGAACATGTATCAAGACATGAATTATTAGGCAATTTAAATACACTGGCAATTCTTGGTACTATTCCTTTCATTCACTTTGAAATCTTTGATAGTTTGTGATTTGTTGTGAGTGTTCTCTTCATCAATATGGCTTGAACATTTAATTTTTATTTCCAGACTGCTTGTGATAATTTGGGTCAGGCAAGTGTATAATTTCATCATAAACAGGTACTATATATTATACATGAGGTAAAAGTAGTCAACTTCCTGCCTGTTCCTACCTTTACACTGTCATACCTATCATGCCTGTGCTGAATGGCTGTATATACCTGGCGAGGTATATTACAACACCTATAGGTATCACCTGACTAACTACAACCAGCCCCTACTAAACCCACCAAAACACATGTACTGTACACTGCACTGAGTGTTGATGTTTATATAGCCAGAAGCAAATGTCACTTGTTCATGGAAGTGGAAAAACGTCTGTACTGTAACAACACTAAGGAGATTCATAGGTGGTTTATGGCCAAACGGATAAACAATATGCCTTCCTTCAGTCTGTACACTTGAGTTTACAGGTTTTCTTTTCAACTTGGGAGCATGGTATATTTATCTCCGTTGGTAGAACATTTAATTTGTAATCCAAGGGTTGTGTGTTCGAGAACCACCTTGGCCAGTTTAGTTTGCTGCCTGTGTGTGTCCTTTGGAAAAAATCTTAGCTTCCATTTCTTTCAGTTCCCATTCATTTCGCATGATATAGCCAACAATGTGTTAAAAGACATTAAAACCAACAAAGCAATGAAACAATCTGTATGGATTTCATTGTTCTGAGTTTTCTCTGACCCTTCCCACCCCATTTTTTATATTTGGACATTTAAGTTGGGGTGTGGGGTCAGATTAGGTTCCTACAAACCAAAACTTCAGAGACACAATGCAAAATGATTCTTTAGCAAGAAAACATATTAGGACTTTCCCAAAAAAAACAATTGAAGTAATGAAAAACTGTCACTTTTTGCAGAAGCATAAAAATTTTACACCCATGTAAAAAACAGGCACAAGTGAATGCCAGATCATCTGCTTTGCTAACTTCTAACAGCCAAAAAAGAAAACAACAGTTCGCCCAAAAATCAGTGGACCATTATAATAATCTCATTAGCAATTTCTTCCAATGCTGTTGATTGCATGTATATTGAAAACAATTGTTTCATGGTTTCTCATTATCTTTCCAGCTTTTCTTTATAAAAATGAGATACAGTGGTCATGTTCTTGTCTGCCACCTGCAGCATCAAAGTTTTCACCAATAAAACTTGTTTGGTAATTATTTCCTCCACAATCGATAAACACTCTATAGTCAACAAGCACAAGACAAAACAGGCGTGAAATCTTATCTACTGGACATATCAAAACCTTATAACTGAATGACTGACCCTGGGTCTGTTGTACTGTAAAATACTTGCTTATAAGACGAGTCCAACTGCAAACTTCACAGACCCAGATCAGCCACTGCATCATGTGCCTGCAGATTTGTGTCTGTACAGTTTGTTAAGAGTAATCAGTAGAACAGAAAGACCCTGATATGCAGCACATTATGCAACAGCAGATCAGGATCTTTGTTGTTTGCTACTTTACTCATCTTATAAGCAAATATATAATATGTGTGTGTGTGTGTGTGTGTGTGTGTGTGTGTGTGTGTGTGTGTGTGTGTGTGTGTGTGTGTGTGTGTGTGTGATTTAGATTTTTAATGTAGCTTTAACAATTGTTCAGTCATATCGCTATGATGTCTGCAGTGTGACAGTTTATAGTGATGTCTAGCACCGGGGCATCATGCCGCAGACATGTGGCATGATGTCCCACCCAGTCACATTATTCTGACACCAGGCCAACCAGTCCTAACACTAACCTCTTAATGCTGAGCGCCAAGCGAGGCAGCTGCTAGTACCATTTTTTAAAGTCTTTGGTATGACCTGGCCAGGGTTCGAATATATATAATGTATTTTTGAAGTAGCAAGTGTACTGTTGTCAATAATTTTTTTAAAAAACTTCAATTGAATAAAATACTGTTCTTGTGTGAAACTGTATTTTGTTTTGAAATAAAAATGATTTGCATATGGGATAAAGTTAATATAACAGCACCTGCATATCTGCAACATAAACTGACACATTTTCTGGTACATTTAATAATCAGGTATATGAGCCATTTCTTTTTTTTTTTTTTTGGTCACAGCTGGTTATCTCTCTTTTGAAAGTTTTAATATCAAATCTCACAAAAATCTGGTTGCCACATTAATTTCTGTGAAATCATGGCAAGTGCAATTAGGTTCTGAATCCCTCTACCAGTCTTCATTCCAGAAAAAGAAATGGCAAGGTCCGATGAACTGTAGCCAAGTCAAAAAGTTGAGTAATTAATAAAAAACAACACTACAATTTCTTTGTCTGCAAAAATAACCATGTCAACTGTTCTGGTAATTGTTGTTTTAGTTGACAAAGAAATTGTAGCAAACGATGCTACCGTCTGATTCCACTAATGTTACGTTTATACCATAATCACTACATGTGCAGCATACAGACCAATGATAAAACAAAACACTGCAATTAATAGTGTGTTTTGTTCACAAGACTGCATAGGCATGAGTTCATCCAAACCCTCAAATTTTACAAGATTTCTGCATCTTCAACATTCTCAAATATTAAGAATGCACTCGAAAACATGATTTTTTTTTTACTCAAGACACCGTCTGCACTTATATGTTTCCCTTTATCTTCATTCATGCATCAGGGACCCCCAAAATTTTTAATCTGACCCTCGGTTTTAGGTTTGTTTTCTACTCAATATGAACCCCACTTCTGACACCAACAGACTTTTTTATTCTAAATCTTACACACCTAGGAGGAAACAGTTTCACATAAGTTCTTGTCTGTACTCAACCTAAATGAACATAAAAATTTTGACAAACCATGTTCTTAGCTCAGCATTATATCGTTTGTTGCAATATATCACACAAACACAAAACTGGCATTTTATCTTTCTTAAAACAACTTACACTGAAATGTAAATTGCCATTTGTATGGAAAATTGATTATTTTTTCAATCACCTTATGGGGCATTCTTAGCACAAATCTTAACCAATCAGAATATCGGTATGTGTAGCTAAATTCAGATGAGGCATAAAAGGGAAAACTGCCAGATGCTGCCAAGAAAAGTGATTAAAGCAGGCGGCAAAAAGAAATAATAAGAAGTGATTAAAGAAACAGTCCTTTCAGACATACGCCAGGTTAAGTAGCTTAAAAACAAGAACTCCCTGAAGAGACTGACACTCTACCGGGCAAAAAGAATTCCTAGGAAATCAAGATAAGACCACTCCCCACCCCCACCTCGTATTGAAACCATCACTTACATTCTTCAGCGACAACAAGATTTTTCAAATTAGTTTTAATAGTGCACATACAGGAAGTCAACATTTTCATTTAGGATAATGCAGACATCATTAGAAGTCTTTGGTGAAAACACTGATGTATGACTGGTACCATTTTCATTTAGGACCAACTGCCTATCATAAGAAGTCAACTGTAGAAAACCCCCATGTTGTTACAGCAATCCATTTGGGAGGAGTAGAGATAATATTTTCAAGATATGACTTTCCATTCAAGAGGAACAGCACCATTTTACGACCAGCTTGATGTCATAAGGAGTCTTTCTGAGAAAACTTTGTATAGATATGACCATTGATTCAGCAAAAGTGGTAATAACAAGATTTTCAAAATGGACACTGTGTGGAGGGCATATGTCAATATGACTTTCTTTTCAGGTAGATTTGTGATAACAAGATTTTTTAGATGGCTGCCATGGCTTCCTGTATTCTATTAGAACAGTGCATACACATACAAACATACACAGATGAAAGGTTTTACCCTTGGAAAATTACATAACAACATGGACAGTGCTATGTAAGTAATACCATTAGAGTCTACTGACAAACATACATGTCTGGAAAGAGACATGATCTGTCTGGCCAACACTATGCTAATGTAACATGAATGATGCCTAAATGATGCATGACCAAATTCACTAAGGGACAGCCAGTATTGATATGTAATAGAATGCATCATGATGTAATTAGAAAACACCCAAGGACCACTACTACTATTGTCAAAAACAATGCCCAACCTGGGACAAGATTAACTGTATACAGCTGTTAATGGGGTTGTACTGGGTACCATGAACATTTTGGTACTGTGGTAGTTCTGTAAACATCCCAATATGTACCACAGTATAGTGGAATTATATTATCGTAGAAGAATTTGTGACAAACACAAAATATTATGTAAATATTGAATACATTTTGTTATCTCCTTCGTGGGGAAAAATGAAAGCATGCTTTAATGATATTAAATTCATAACAAGATTACTCAATAATTTTCCATAACATTTGTTGCTGATGGAAACAAATGAAGTAATGTTATGATGGAAATGTACGGTGGTATTAGTAGTGCTGGAACAAAATACCATGCTAAACTGATATAATGGTAATAGTGCACACCTGCACTTTTTACATATGTGCATATCTATCAAGAACCACAACGCTGTTCTCAGTGGACAGGTGTCTTTAACATAAAGTTTGAATGAACTAAGACAAGTGTTCTACATCATGCAATGTCTTGCCTGCATCTGTGCTAAGGATCATGCCCCCCCCCCCATGTTCACATCTTGCTTGCAAAAACTTCCACACAAAACATATATTGTTGTCAATGATGACGATGTCACTATTTCTGATTGAAGATGAGTGGCAACTACCCAAGCAGTAACCCCTTCAACTACAAGAGAGATCAAGCATGGACAGGGCCCAAAATTCACATCAATTCTTGGGAGGGTGGTCCCAGAATTCAAATTTGCAGGGAATGGGAATGATGGACCAGAATTTCTGGAGGCAGACTCACAATATGATTACACCCAATTATATTTTTGTTTCATTACATGCCACCATGAGAAGCCATTGACAGCCTTGTAAGACTAGACCTGAAAATCCACTAATCCAGCTTTATTTGGAAGAGAGTGTTGATACAATCTTGACTAGTGTTCTACTTAATGAGAAAAGATATTCTGTCAAGAATTTCTTGCTATGACACTGTAGGAAAGTGATAACTACCATAATGAATCACCATGCTTCTAGTGCCAAACTGCTTTAACAAAAAATCTTGCCCTAATCTGAAAGGGGGGGAGGGGGGAACTTATGATATCCATCATATCAACTGAAACAAACATTCTTGTGATAAAAGATTTTTTAAAAAATATCTTAGTTACAAAGAAAATCTTGGGAATGGATGTCCATCATTTGGAAATGTCCACAATTCAAATTTTATATGTGAAAACAGATGTGGATTCTATTAACCTTTCGACATTTAAGGCTATATAAAAATAAATCAAGTACACTGGAATAAATATCATTAGTGAATCTATTACACTAAAAATCTTTGAGGTATCTGCTGTGCTTTCATGCCAAAAAAGCTTATGGTACTGGAGATGAAATGAATAACTGATCAGACTTACACAAAATAAAATAAAAAAAAGTCTTTCTGGTCAACCGACCATCCCTATTTCTCACTGCTGACCCCAGCATGGCAAACCCCACCCACAAAAACATTAAATAATGTAATATTCATTATCATCAATCCCATAATCCAAGAAGCTGTTGGGGCACCCTAGATGACTTCACAACCAATTCTCTCCATCTTTTCCTGTTCTCTACTGCCCTTGGGGAATCTCCAAATCCCAATAATATTTAGAAGATTTTACAAAAATATCCCCTGCCTACCCTAATTTTAAAACCAGTGCAATAGGAAGCTCACTTTTTTTTTCTTGGCCTTATCATTACTTACATAAAGTACTAGTTGAAGTCAATGCAACAATATATCAAAACATGTTACAATGTTGTAAAAGTAGGTAACAATGTTAAAATTTGCACACTTTTAAGCCTGCTGATTGTAGTTTATTAAGGTAACAAGGCAAATGCAGGAACAACTGAAAGATGATTGGTTGTTGTGTTACATTAAGAAATAAAACAGAAGTTGGAAAGGGGGTGGAGGAGCAAAATCTCAATCTAATGCTCAAGGGGGTAACTGACTTGATGGAGGACACAGAGCACAGCCCCCTTTTAGCTGAAATGATGATAGTTTATCAACTCATGTTAAAATGGGTTTTTTTTTTACAATGAATTGTGAAATTTGTATGCAAATATTTTTGTATTTTAGTTTTTTTAAATAAAATTAATACTGACAAATTCTAACACAAATTTTCCCTTATGATCTTATTCTATCAATTCCATTGTATTAATTATGAAAAGTTTCTCATGCAGAATCATCAGGTTCATTTACATAAACACTGAACCATTGCAATATGTTCAGTTATTGAATGATCTGAATCCCTTAATTACTAGGTTGATAACAAAATTATATAAAAAGTGGCAGAAGATAATGCAGGTCTACTTTAAAATATTCTATATGTATGGAGATTCTGATAATGTTACAAATTATATGTAAACTAGAAATTAGTTGCTAAAAGAACTGAAAGAACTAGTCTCATTAAATGCTTAATATATGTCACAGTGATACCACAATTCCCTCATGTTCTATTTATTTTGCATTTTATTTTTGTCATGTGTTATTATCTGCTGTATTTATGTCAAACTGTATGCAAAATCTTTTACATCTTTATCCTCACTGATATTGTTTGCATACTGTATGATTATGCATCAGCCACCGATTCTTATTACATCTTTATCCTCACTGATATTGTTTGCATACTGTATGATTATGCATCAGCCACCGATTCTTATTACATCTTTCTCCTCACCGATATTGTTTGCATACTGTATGATTATGCATCAGCCACCGATTCTTATTACATCTTTATCCTCACTGATATTGTTTGCATACTGTATGATTATGCATCAGCCACCAATTCTTATTACATCTTTCTCCTCACTGATATTGTTTGCATACTGTATGATTATGCATCAGCCACCGATTCTTATTACATCTTTACATACTGTATCTCCTCACCGATATTGTTTGCATACTGTATGATTATGCATCAGCCACCGATTCTTATTACATCTTTCATGATACACCTTCCATACTGTATAACGATGTCTATTGGACTTAATATTACAAACCTTTTCCTTTAGTTTAAAAAAAAAAACGTGAGCCTGCCTTCCTTCATTATTAGAATGTGACACCACTCCTGATTGAAATCAACCGAGCATGAAAGGAAAGAGACTAAAGATTTATAGTTCTCTTTAACACAGAATAAACTACAAGTCAGAAAGTGCTTCAAATAATGAAGAATTTTCAATACATACTGTAGGTTTAAAGTAGTCTATTTGGAACGGAAGAAGATCCTTACCCAAATTAGATGGATGGTCTCTGATACAATACTGCGAGGAATTATAAGTTTTTAAAGTGAACAATTCTGAAGTTCTGGAATTGCCAGTACTAAACCTTGTGCAAATATACAGTATATGTTAAAACCTCCTGCCTTGTAATACTTTTACAATCGTGTTCTATAAGTATCAGTTACTATATTTCTAAGAGAAATAACAACACATTTTGTTTTCAGCAAATCTGCATGGCATTATAGTGCTTGGAATGATTATTAAAATAATAACTCAAGCAACTGCCATGACAAGTTATGCAGATTTTAGGCCTTTTACTGCATATTCACTATCGATATTCACCCCTGCCCATGGAAAGTGACACTGACCCCTGCCCCTGGAAAGTGACACTGACCCCTGCCCCTGGAAAGTGACACTCACCCCTGCCCCTGGAAAGTGACACTGAGGTCATCAACTCCACCCAATACTTTATATAATTCCTGTTAGGACTGGATAAAGTGCGTTCAGAAAATATTTGAAAATGTCATGATTCAAATGTTTGTTCAGCTGACTTTTGGCCCTATTTCTTGGATCCATAAATGGGTGCCATGAATGACACCCATCTTTTAGATGGTCACCAAAAGCCAAAATAACTACAAAGTTTCATGAATCACATGGAGAGCTAAATGAACAGAAAGAGGTTATGACAACATATCCTGCTAAATCCAGTGGTTTCAAGATGAATGAAAATAGCCGAGAGGGGAGCATGGGGTGGTGTAGTGGTTGGCACCCTGGATTTAAAAGTTAAAATCTTCAAGAAAAACACTGATTCATTTATTTTTTAAGTACAAACAAATCAAAGATATATTCTAGATGGGAATGGATACTCGAACATAAGGAATTCAAATGCTGGTATGTAAGGCCAAGGCAGAGCAGGCTGATAATTTGAATTTTTTAAATATAAGGAACAGGTAGAGTATTATGAGGTAATGTTTCTCTAAATTACCTCATTTTTATTTACACTGGAGTAAAATGTACTTTTGTAATATATGAAGCAAGAGTACAAATACCTACTCTGTCAGATGTCTGGTGTAGACATCACAGGTTAAAATGCAGTCAAACCTGCCAGTCTTTAGTGAACCAAGCAGTCAACCTGCTCATGTCTGTCAATGAACCAAATCATTTCAGATAAGCTTTCAATTTAACAAGAACAACACCCAGCTGCAAGCTAATTACTGTCAATGAAATAGTGTAGTGTTGCCAATTTATGCCATTGAAACTTAAGAAAACAAAATCCAAAGTGCAGGCCATGTAGAGTAGAATAAATGAGACTCGTTATCTACTCTGTCTTATGTCTAGAATAGACATCAAGGTTAAAATTCAGTCAAACTGCCAGTTTTATAGTGAACCAAGCAGTTAAATTGATCAAGTCTGCCCATGAACCAAACCATTTTGGGATAAGCTGTCAACTTGTTGTTGTTGTTGTTGTTGTTGTTGTGGGGCTTAATGCCATTTTTCAGCACACGATAGGCTATACATGGCGGCCAGTATTAATGGTGGAGGAAGAAACCGGGAAATCCCCGGAAAGAACCACCGACCCACGAGAAGCTATTGGCAAGCTTTCTCACATATCCACATTCGCCGAATCCTAGACTCGAACCCACGCAGACAGAGGTGAGATGGCAGTGATGGAGAGCGCTTTAGACCACTTGGCCACTTGGGGCCCCAAGCTGTCAACTAACAATAACAACACCCATCTGCAGGCTCCTTACTTACTATCAGTGAAATAGCAAACACCAATGAGTCTTAAGAAAACAAAATCCAATATGCATGCTGTGTGCAGAGATGTCCTTACTATATACAGGGTCATAGAGAGCAATCACGGGCCCTGGGTTAAGAAACACCAAGGCCTCTCCTAGTTCTTACTCAAACTAAATTTTTCTGTGTTGTTTGGCTCGGGCCCCTTATGGACCAGGGCCCCAGGGACATATCCCCGGTTGCCCCCCCCACTCCCGTTGGTACTGACTATAATGACTATAAATGGCACTCTTTTTCTTTTCTGAGAAGTACACTGTGCAATGAAAAAAATAAAATTTAAAAAAACATTAAATCCATTGTAACACACTTAAAACTGCAACTTTTTTAATAATGCATCATAAAAAACATATCGTACATGAACTGCCCCAATTAATTCTCCTGATGATCAACTCAGATGTATCACAACACATGATACAGCAGATAAATTTAAAGGTCCAATATGCAGATCTACCTGTATACTAAACTTTATTCGAAACATTCATCTGCCAACTTTCCTTCTCTTTATAACACTGTTTATGGAAGCCATAAAAGTAACCCCTTATTAAGAGGCAGAACCTTATAACATGAGATTTAACATTAAGATTTTGTCATAAAAGTGCAGAAAACACAGAAATAGGATATTTAATGCTTTCTTAACAGTGCATAAAATGCCTAAGTACGGTATATAAAGCAGTGAAATTAAAATATAATGGTTCTCATCAATTGATAATTAAAATTAGAATAAAATGATACATATACAAGGAATAAAACAAAATTTAAACAATTACAGAACTCTTTATAGGGATTTATCAAACTGGATAGTTAATTTGCTGGATTTAGAACCGTGGGGGTTGTTTTAATTGAATGGCAAATTTTACGAAAACTACTATTCTGGGCTGAGTCTTGATCATCAGAATGCTAATGATGCCCTTCTCACTGCATCACATATCCTAGTTATTGATCAAGACTAATTAAAGGTATGTTCCATCATGTGGCTCTGTTTGAGTGAGTGTTCTCACAGTGATTAAGTGCTATGATTTCAAACATGCACAAACATCCAGAATATGTATGGATAGCATTGTACCTATTAATCCACTGTGCCATCATAAAACATGGACTGTACTTGCCACTGAGAATAATGTAGTAAATGCTTAAAATTAAATTGTTTTGAATAATGTGAATGCATTTAAAAGTTACATACATGTTATTAGTCAATTGTGCCAATATGTTTATTATGTGAAGATTTGTTGTTTATTGGACAAAATACTATATCTACATTGTAACAGAGACAGCAATATGGTGAGGGACTTCATACACATGATGACTTAAAACAGGCACCTCATGCACCAGTGTGCCACAGTATTTTAAAACCTGTAATTGTGTGAAAATAAATGCAGGTGATTTCCATCTCCACATGGTAGTAGATCTAACCTGACATGCTATACAGAATCATTTAACATGTGTGATTTTGATTTTGAATGTAGCTTTAACAATTTTTCAATCATATCACTATGATGTTTGCAGTGTGGCAGTTTATAGTGATGTCTAGCACTGAGACATCATGTCGCAGACATGTAGCATCATGTCCCACTCAGTCACATTATCCTGACACCAAGCCGACCAGTCCTAACACTAACCTCTAAATGCTGAGTGCCAAGTGAGGCAGCTGCTAGTGCCATTTTTTTAAGAATTTGGTATGACTCAGCTGGGGTGAAAATCCACAACCTCCCGCATCCAAGGATAACTCTCTAACCACTTAGGCCACCGGAGCAGTCCTTTTACTTGTAAGAGACCGAATCAGGTGGACAGAACAATTAACATTACACAGGTGGTTTTGACAGACATGAAGGTTGCTGAATATATTTACCAGTGAGTCTGAGAATATATTTTCATTCAACTTTTGCAGGGGGTGGGGATGGAGCCAGAGATTTTATTGGAAAAACATGTCAGAATAGCTTGAAAACAATATTTTTGCTCTGATTTAAAGAATAAAGAACCTGTTACATCTATTCCATTAGTTGGGCAATTGTCTTCAGAAGAATAAAAAAAATATACCATAATTGATGGAAAGAAAATCCAAGGCACCCCTACCATCTCTAAAAATGAAATGCTTGGTCTAACAGAAAACTTGTACTTACCAAGTAAACATTTTTAATACTGGACTGTTTACCAAAGGACAGTCCACAAGAATGCAGTAGCAATTTGCTTTGGTGGTCCATTGCCATTGAACAAATAAGCAGTCAATGCAGAAAAGAATTGCAGAACAAAACAAAACAACAAAAAAAAAAGGAATATCTGGAAAGTTTTCGGTTTTTTTGTGGTTTAATGCCATTTTTCAGCACAGGACAGCCAGTGTATTTGGTGAAGAAAGAGCCCCAGTCAAAACAACTACCCACAGGAAGCTATTGGCAAACTTTCTCACACACCCACATTGGTCAAGCCAAGACTCAAACTCAGACAGAGGTGGGCTCTGTGAGTGATCTGTAAAGGCAAGTGCGTTCAACCACTTGACCACCCTGGGCCGCTGGACATAGATCAACAGAAGAGGGTTTTGACTTGCTGTCTGAGTACAAGGCTTAGTCCATGAGTACATTCATATGCTTTAATCCACCCACAATCCTGACTCAATGAGATGGTCCAATGCCACTGAATTTATCTCTGCACAATGCGATCACCGTCAGTAATGTAAAGAAAATAACAAAATGTGGCTGCAAACAACTTGCTAGTGCACCCCATAGAAAGTATAGCATTTGAGTCTCTTCTCATTGACAATGATCTTTTTAATGCTATGAAATAAATGACTCCATATAAAAAACAAATTTTATGCCCCATAAATATATTTTATAAGTCAGGTCAAGCTGCAAACAACAAAGATCCTCATCTGCCACAGCACAATGTTTCTGCAGATCAGGGTCTATCTACGCTGTTTGTTCAACTGATTACTCCTAACAAACTGCACAGACCCAAAATCTGAGTCTATGCAGTTAGCAGTTGGACTCATATGAGAGTATCCATGGTAACACAAAGCAAATTTACTGCAACAGATTTTTTAATACAGTAGCAAAATGACAATATAAGCACTCACTCATCTGGACATTTTAATATGGTAACAAAATGACTACACATGCATCACTTACTCATACAAACTTTTGGATATAGTAGCAAAATGACTATAAAGTCACCACTTAGTCATGTCAAGAAAGTTGGCCACTATTATCTTTGAAAGGAAATTACAGTGAATTGTCCATGTATTCCACTGATCCTAATCTTATGGATGCTTTTCAATCAATATTTTCATTACATTTAGTAAAGGCTCATCTTCATCATTGTTGTAAAGGAACTTGATATAAAATTCCTGGAGATTACCAACAGATCAACACTTTCTGTGATGTAACATTCATAATTTTGTTATTTGTCCTCTCAAGTAGAAAGGTGTCGGAAATGATATTTGGATTAGGAAAATTCAAAACTTATAACTGCGAGTTCTTTCTTTTCAAATTTTCTGATGGATATTTCACCAGCCTGACAAATCATGAAACAGGTAGTACATTTGCTAACTGATACTGTGTACTTCAAATCCTGGAAGTCTGAGTGTACTTTCTCACCATCATATAGCTTTATGATGGAACTATCCTAGTGTCTTTGTACAAACATTTATGAAGACCTTTAGGTGATCCATAAACAAGTATTTACTTGTCATTTATATTGCCTATTGGAGTCACAAAGCTGTACTATGCAAGATCTGTTCAGGAAGTCATGGTAAAAAAAATAACTGGGGGCTGGGTGGGAGAGAACTCAAAGGCCTAATCCAGACTGCCAGGAGGCTTCAAAATTCAGACAAAGGCCTAATCCAGACTGCCAGGAGGCTTCAAAATTCAGACAAAAGATCAATCACAATATGCCTAACACAGATTTTCTCACAAAATATTGAAATTGATAAAAACCTGTACATCACTACAATGTGCTGCCAAAATAATGCCTACCGCCTGTAAAAATGTAACAGAATATTGCATAAAATTAATGAATGAAACAGATACAACCCTTAACATGGTGAACCTATTTGGTGTTATGCTTCACATGTCTGGAGACTGAACACTGCAAAAAACCTAATCCAACAAACCGAAATATTACCAAACTAGTATAAACCATATTTTATTTTGTCATTTACATATATGCATATATACACATATATATATTACACACACATACACACATAAATGGTAGATGAATTTTTACACAAGAAAAACTGATTGCAAACCAGACAGCTCTAGTGAAATTCTGGATGCCTTTGGTAAAAATTGTGTTGTATCGTTCCAGTAATGATGTGAAAACAATTGGGTAGGAATGTCGGCATTAATCTGGGGATTTTATTTCCCTTCATTTTTAAATCCAGCTAGTGTCAGTTCAATTTAAAGTTGCTGGTTCGGATATGAAGAATGGGGTACAGTTGATACAGATTTCTCTATTTTTTATGAGAATGTACTAAAAAGTTCTAGGGTTCAGACCATCATACATGGATAATGGTTGGCTTATTGAACCACTCATAATTTTTTCTTTGACCCAACAAATGCACTTGGTTGTCAAAATAAAAAGCAATAATACTTATTGTTCCAAATTCTGGAGTTCATACAACTGTGTAAATAAATCTCCCCAGCAGCCTCCCATGGGTTGGTGCTTCAAACTCCACCAGACATACTGGCCACCATGTATAGCCTATAGTGTGCTAAATACTGGTGGTAAAGCCACAACAAACAAAAAATTATGTAAACTTAAGTGCAGACCATATATGAACACTTCCAGATATATTAATCACTTAAAATATTTCTGAAGGGCTTGTCAGCTTATGGGAAATATAATTCTTTTACTTGGCATAAGAACACACCAATGTTTCATTATGGGATACATCTCCACACTGCCAGCTGCATTCATCTCAGGCTTTGCCTATTTCATATTACTACAATTTACAAACTTTGTTTCACCCAGAGTTGGTACCTGTTCATGGAATATGATCGTGTAGTATACAGTAAGAAAACAGGTATTGGTTGAGAAAGCTATTGCTCTTAAATAAAATTATTACCTTTTCTTCACCTAACATATAGTAGTTAAGGTTCTCTCTCTCTCTCTCTCTCTCTCTCTCTCTCTCTCTCTCTCTCTCTCTCTCTCTCTCTCTCTTTTGTGGGTACCCGGGTACCTGCCTGTTGACAGCTGATAACAACCCAGGTAATAAATGAGCCAATGGGCACCCATTTAGTTCATATGTAAAAAGCACAGGTTTCCAAGATCAGATCAACAATTATATCTGGAGACATCAGAAATAAGTGATACACAGAATAATGCATACAGTTCAAGGCTTGTTTCGTATGACTATTTGCTACTGCACACTTTTACATGACACAATGATGACCTGCCAAGTAATTTTCACTCAGTCTGATATGCAGGGCAGGAGAGGACTGTGCAGCAATGTAAAATTACTTTTTAAAATTAAAACTGGTTAAGACATTGAAAGTGTGGGCATATGCTAAGTGACTGGATAAAAACAGTGTCCAATGCAATCTGTGTTAAAGAACATTTCCTGCTAAAGGTGGTAACATGAGTACTGTGCAACACCATTTCATCTGAACTTATCACACAGATGTGAACCACACCATTAGCAATGGCAACAGCACACCAGCTTTTTTTGGGCCCACCAATAACCAAAATTATCATCATCAACTTACAACAAATCAGTTCAGGTTTGTACACATTTAATCCAATTTTCTTTGAAATGGGTATCAAGGCAGCTCATCACTGGATCAACTGGTACCTGGTATATGTTTACAAAAATTTTGAAAGCCATACAACAGAAGTACTCTCCTACATGGTCTGCCCAGCACCACTGACGTCATTAATCAATACTGCACTTGGTAACACCAATCTGCAGAATATATTTTTGGCATACATAAAATCTAACTCACTATCGCACCTATAAAGAAATGCATGCCCATTTACCAACATTACTGTTGGACATGGCCATCATAGCACCTATTTTATAAGCAATTCAACATGCTGAATGAGATGGCGGTATTCAACTTCTTGCACTTGTATAAATGTAGGCACCTAGTTATGGGTTACCAGAATTTATAACTTGGAAAACAACAGAGAGAGCCAGTTATGCAATAAATGCAAAAGGTCAATAACAGACAACATAAATCTTTTACTTCGCCCAAGAATACACAAAAATTATATAAAAGCTTCAGCAACAAACACACCAATAATCAACTGAAAAGTTTGCATCCTTGCTCTGGATAATTCATAATCATTTGTAATTTCCCATACTCAGAGCATAAATATCTCAAGAATTCGATTTTTTTCGGCAATAACACATCGCCTTCATCAGTGACTGATGTTGATCTCCAGCCTCCTCGTACCACAGGAGTATGGTCACAACGTCAGTCGCTAAAGATGGCGTTCTTAGGATATTTATGCTCCAAGTATGGCAAATTACTAATGATCACCAGTGATCAGCTCTGAAAAATAAAGGGCAAATGTTCCTTGAATCGGTACCTCTACGTACAGAATGAATAATTACAAAATGATGAGTAACAAAGGTGTACCTAAAGGTGCACAGATACTGTTGATATGAAGGGAGGTAACTAAAGTAGTCTTACAGGAAGGTAAATAATCTTCGGTAAGATAAGAAAATCGGCACACCTCAAGTACGTTAGTACAAGTGAAGCCGGCATTTTCAACCAGTACATAAAATGTCCTAATCCAGTTGTTATATTTAAGTAGCAAATTTCTTAAAATTATGCATGGTGAAAACTTGTTTACATTTTAGCCCCTGGGTCAAAGGATCGGCCATCTTGAAATTGTTGACGGTTTGTCACCTGTAACCATTTACCTACGAAATTACAGGTATACCTACCTTCCAAAACGCGTCGTAACAACAATGCATAATTCAAACTTTTCTCTGTTAAATAAAGATTTTCTACAGTCATTATAAATGCGTTTGAATTATTATTACCTCATTTGGGGCACTCAATTCAAACAAGTCATAGTGATCTTGATTCCACTGTTGGATCAACTGCGCCAACTTATTCCGGTCTTGTATTCTCTCGGTTTCCGTCATGGTTTTTTTTTTTATAAATCCATTGGCACAAGATTCTCAGAAAAAGAGAAACTTAAATCCGAGAAGTTTCCCGTCATTGATCGTATATTCTTAAATAATAATCCTATCCACTTAGAATGATGATAACCTGTTTCCGTATTCACTTACAACTCAAACTCGTCTCTTATTGAAAGCGTTATTTGCGCATGCGTGTGGCGTAAATGATATATGCAAATTGCTTTGGTGCCCGCACCTTGTCAAGATGGGGGACATCCAAACATTGGCACGCCCCTAAGTGATGAGATTCATTATACTATTTTTAAATAGTGTTTACATTCATTAATATAGGATTTGTCATAAAGATAATGCGAAAATTGTTTAATCTGTTTCTTTGTTTTGAATTCGTAAAAAAAAGGCAGAAAAGTAAAAGCAATAAGCATAATGATAAGCTGTGTTGAACTGCACCCTTTCTCGTTTTGGACAGGTACGTGCCGTATATAACCAAATGAGACGGTGAGTGGATAATTTAATTACTATGGTGCGACCCGAATGATTAAACGTAGAAATGTGGAGATTTGATTTGAATCAGATTGTAGTGCTACAAACATGTGCAGGATAATCTATGGTGTGCCTACGAAGACAAACCTTTCACGTATGGAGAGATTGTGGCTACTTTATTAAATTTCACACGCAGTGCCGGTTTAAGGCCTTCCAGGGCCCTAAGCACTGAAAATATTATGGTGCCCCTCCTCCCTTCCTACAAAATGTGAAACTTAAGAAAAACATATTAAAAGCTACAAAGGTGGGAAAGTACCAGTGTTGCCATCACTCCAAATCAAAATACTCGTACATGCAGATCGAAATGGTCATATGTAAGTCATTAAATTTTATCATCCACAATTAATTTGAATTTTTTCTGGTGCCCCTGTTGGGCTAGTGCCCTAAACACGTGCTTAGTATGTTTAATGGGTAATCCGGCACTGTTCACACGTGAGGAAAATAAAATCTCGCATTTTCGTGCCCTCTGTTGCATGTACGTGTGTCTTCTCTTACCATAACCGTTTCTACATTTTTTTCCACATGCTCGTTTTATTTATTTATTCATTCATTTCCATTTGCATATGTGTTTATTTATGTTCCATTGCCACATACACCTTGTGAAGTGCATTTTCAGATTTAAAAAAATTATAGTCTCAACATTTAGCTATACTCTCGTGTGACATTTTACAGCTGAAATTAAGCGATTTCATTTAGAATAATTTCTCAACAGGAAACAAACCATTGGTGACAGTGGCGTAGCGAGGGTACTTAGCGCCCGGGGACAAAACATAAACTTGGCGCCCCCGGTACTTAGCGCCCGGGGACAAAACATAAACTTGGCGCCCCCTTCGAGTGCATCTGAAATAACGAATAGTTGTAGTTTCCTCATTTTGGCGCCCCTGGCACATGGCGCCCGGGGACAACTGTTCCCCCCTGCCCTCCCCAAGCTACGCCACTGATTGGTGATGCTAATTAATCTTAGAATGGAAACTTGGATATGTCTTTAATTTACATACCATATCAAAACATTACTGTGCGTCTACGTGATTTACCTTGGTATGACAGCAGGGTACGAAAATTCAGTATATAATGGGTAGAGCAACAAAACAAATCGCGTTAACGACGAACATGGACTTTAAATCGTAAATGTTTATGAAGCTAAGGAATAAAGTGAATAAGCTTAAAAAGAAAGCAAAGGAAAAATTGCTAAAGATTGAAACGTTAAACTTTAAACATTACTCTTTCACATTTGAAACAATACTAGAAAATTGTTCGATGTTTTCATTTAAGGAATAAATTTGTATTCGGTTCGTCTTCTGCTTGTTGAAGAAGACAGTGGTTTAAACAAATTGATTTCTGGGCATATTGAACAAAAAAACACACAACCTGAATGAATATTTTGCACCAGTCCCTATCGTTGACTATAGGAACATTCCTATATCTTCAAAATTTTATTACACTGATCAAGTTTTTAACCATGTGCATATTAGAAAACAAGATGTCTATGGTGTCATCATGTCACTGTCTCTTCACAAGGTTTCAGGGACGGATCTTATTAGTCTGAATTTATAACATAGAGAACGTGGTTGGCTTTTTTTTTAAAAAGAGTAGAAAAGTCCACAGAAGTGTTACATCAAATAAAACGATTAATCATACTATAACGGTGCAAAACTTTGTAGAACAATTTGTCTGTAGTAAAATTTAAAAGTGCTTTCTTTCGTGGTCAGCGTTACACATAAACATTGGAACTGACGCATGGGTTTGCATGCCGATAAACTTGGTAGCTAGCGACAATTAATATCTTCTGCTTGGGGCATAAATTGAATTTTAATTATGGCCCGCTTGGCTAACGGTTAGAGCCAGACAAGAGAGGAATGTTAACGCGAGTTCATAGCCGTAAAATGTTCAGAGTTGATATGAACCAGGGAAAAGTTTAGGAAACTGTCTTCTATTTAAAGCAGATTTCATGAAATGATACTCTTCGGATAGTTATTAATAAAAGCGGACTAGAAAGAATTATTCTGACTTCTACTGGAGTGATAAGAATTCGACGGGTAAAGTAGTAATCCTGATTGGCTAAGTTAAACGGGGGGGGGGGCAGACGGAATTCAGAGTTTTAAAATAGTTTCCCTCATAAAATTAATCAGTCTAAGTTTTTGTATGATGCCAAGAAGTTCACTCCGAGGAAATATAGAAAGTATCTTTCTCTTTAAATAAATCGCCTTATGGACAAGCGTCGGAAAGTTGAGGACACGAAAAGAGAGAGGTTCAGCTGCATAGGGAGGCACGAATCTCGAATAATGCACAAGGTTAGTCTCAATTACATGCAATGCATATTCACTGACGGCAGGTCTGTAATTATTGTTGAATTTATTCGTTTTAAATTCATTCTTCAAATTTTCCTTGAGTTCAGAAATAATCGTGCATGTTATATGGCTGATAGCTTATTGTTGAATTTATTCGTTTTAAATTCATCCTTTAATTTCTCCTTGAGTTCAGAAATAATCGTGCATGTTATATGGCTGATGTATTATAAGAATGTCATACAGTATTTCGTTATATGAATGAGTTCAGATTCAGTTGTTTTGTATGTAATAGAAATCATGCAATGTGAGATTTCATATATTTCTTCTCACACAAACTGTGAGGAGTAAATTATCTATGTTAAATGATTTGTATCATAAAGATTTCATGCTTTGTATAAGGTCTACTCAGAACTGAATTTTCCTATATCTGGAAATCTATGTCAACGAATAGCTGATTAGCACAAGTAACGTAGTTAGGACAAAAAGTGAAGCAGTAATTCGTGTGAAATTAAGTTGTAAATTCTCTTCAACTGAGAATCGAGTAACTTGTGCCGACTGACCTAGTTCTGCTGGTAAATTTATAACCACAGCGAGGTGTGATGGTTTATCTGAAGAGGTCTAATTATGTCACGGTCAGATGAAATGTGGTAGCCGCTAACAAGACATTGATTTATGATAATAGGACTGTGTATCAATATTAGTTTGCGAATGACTATAGCTAGTTATGTTGAGTTAGATTGACGATATCTGACGCAAGAGATTGGGAATATTTGTTGATCCCATGAGAAGGACAAACCAGACATTTATTTAGGCTGGGTACTACATTTTATTTTGAAGGAAAGAAAATAGCTCTACACACACTTATGTTGTACAGTGGGGTAAATAGCAAAGTCTGTAACCAAGAGAGAGAGAGAGAGAGAGAGAGAGAGAGAGAGAAACGACGACCTATCACCAGCAGTGATTTGGGAAAAACCGGAAGCACGAGGTGATGCTGTCATGCCGGCAATTCGAGTTCGATCAGTCACTCGATCATATGATGAATTTTGTTATGCCAGTATAACAAAACGGCTACTTGAATTTCGCATAATTGTATAATTCTATATCCAAGAGAATGTGAATGTGACATATTCGATTTCATATAGTTTATGCAATTTATTAAATTGTTGTATTTTACATACTTGGGCTTGTGTTATTCTATATCTCTGTTCAGTCTCTGTCATTCCATCCTTAAATTTCACATTTTATTTTATTAATTACTCGATCCGGACAATAACACTTTGGGCCATCATCTCCTAGAAAATGCTAACCAAAACCTTACGGAATGGGTGAGATCACACATCTTCACCACCTCCTGACACATATGACTGAATTTGTAACGAAATTATTCCTCCAACGATTGCTCAATGTGGGGCCAGAGATATTCTTTAAGAGACAGTTAAAATTATGAAATAGTATTTAGCGCTAAAGCTAACAAGACATATTTTTTTATACACTCATCTACCAAATTGTGTAACAGCCTACCTGAAGATGTAAGAAACTGCCAATTCTATATATGTGTTCGCAAAACAATTAAATTCAAACAAGCATGAGCTATCATACCTCTTCATAGATGAAAGAAATGTATATCGTACATGCAACGCTGAGGAATTAACTGTTCAGTACTATATCTGAACTATATTTGAATCAGTATGGTGCCAGTACATTGAGTAGTTTAATTATTATGGTGCCAATCCATTGAGTATTTGTATCATTTTGGTGTCAATCCATTGTGTAGTTGCATTATTATGGTGCCAATGCAATGAGTAGTTTAATCATTATGGTGCCAATACATGGAGTAGTTGCTCTGAATCACATGAAACAGCATATCACTATTTCTTTCAATGTAAATTATACATTGTGGTCTGCATTGTCGGTTTTACCGATTTTCACCGATTAATTAGGTTGTTTTTTATTTTAAATAAAAGAATTTATTTTTCATTGATTTACAACTATTTCTTAACCCCACCCCACCTCCAATATATTTTTCCGGGTACTTATTTTGTTAACCACTGACTGCTTACGAGATTGTTAACTCGGCAAATGTCAGTCGATGTTTTGCGCATTGCGGCATTACACAATGCTATAGACAATATAACTATCATACTAGAATAGCTTAAGTTTGTTTCCTCATATTCTTGCTTTAAATTATTAAACTTACTTTATTTGATGATTCATCCTAAAACCGACATTTACCTGTGCTAATTTTCTCCTCTATCTCTGGTAATAAACAAAGCAAAATAACTCTCAAATGTTATAACAATATAAGTAATCCAGTTAATTTTCGATAAGCTGCCCAAATTTCTATTTAAAAAATCTATATGACTCGTCATTCTAACATTTCAAATACAATTTTCTACACACCTTTGACATTGTAATGATCTTGTACAAATAGTGAGTGAGATCAGTTATTGTGATATTACGTGTCTGGTTATATTTGATTCCTGGACAAAAACTTTTAGTTACAAACATGTAGAAGATGAAATAATGAATGTGTAATATTTTGTTGTTACATATTATTAATTTAGTGATCTCTCTCATTATTTTTTTATTTTATTTTCTTCTGATGAAACCTATATGTGGCCTTTCTCGCCTTTACAGATCACCCGCATCTTACCTCTGTCCGCGCGGATTCGAGTCTTAGCTCGACGAAAAAGCTTGAAGTAGCATCAAGTAGTCAGGTGGTTCTTCCCGGGCTCTTCGTTCTCCAAAAAGTCTGACCGCTATACATGACCAATCATGTACTAAAATAGTGTTTGTCCCCCACCCCCAAATATAAAAAATTACACATCTCTTTCTTTCTTTTCATTCTCATGCAGCATATAGTATTTTCTTTTTCTTTCATTCTCATGCAACGCACATTATGTGGTCATTAAGTATGTGGCCACCTCTACATTGGGATCTGGTATTTTGTTGCACAGGGATGATTCGTGTCGGCACATTTCACTCAGGACGCTTCGTCTCAGCTTCAGGGACGATTCGTCTCAAAACAAAAGCACTTCATAATTCTCTAAATAAATTTATCACCATAAATATTTTTATTCAAAAATGATGGCGAATCCCCCAAGTTGTAATTGCTATATGTGTAATGCAATGAAGAGAAGACTGGAATTAACATAATTCAAATTAAATCTGGGTTAAGTAGTTCATAGAGTACAAATTTACTTTGTCATTAAAATGCGGTAATCATTCACTGAAATTGTGGAAGGCCCTACACTTTTGTGACAATTTCGGCTCTGTAATAATTATACTGTGTCTCATATTATATACCATCCCTGCTACGGTTAAAGTTCATGCTCTTTAGTGATTATGGTGTGACTCTTATTGTCTACCATACCTGCAAAGGTTAAAGTTCGTACTCTGTAATGATTATGATGTGCCCCTGCAGAACCTACAAAGGCTTTAGTTTTTGTACTGTAAGGATTATGCTGTGCCCCACAGTGTCTACCATACATACTATGGCCAAAGCTGTCGCTCCATAAATATTAAATACTGTTACATCTGGTACTATACCCACTAAGGTTTAAGATTTTACTCTATAAAGATTATATTGTGTCCCATGTTGCCTACCATACCCGTTAAGGTTGAAGATTTTGCCCTATTAAGATCATGCAATGTCCCATGTTGTACCATACCCACTAATTTTAAGAAAGTCTTTAACCTTATATGCGTCAAGATGGCGTTGAAAACAAACTTTAAATCCTCTGCCACGATGATCTTCAAATAATTTTCCCCTTTTGTGGCTGCTCTTTTGTTATTTGTCACAATCCTAAGTCTATCCTTAGAGATACATCACTCACCCTCCACCCCCCAAACAAGTGGTGCAGGCTGAAAGGCATTTAATGACTATAGTAAAAGTGAATATGGAAGCCAGTAAGTATTATCTAATCAATAATACCCGCGTCACGCCTCCCCCTTCTCCCCCCCCCCTTCACCAAAATATATAGCTACTCCTCGTTTTTGTTCATTTTGGCTGCAAGATTGATATCATGAAATGTTTTATTTTCGAATTCAGAAAATGCCAATAAACAATCCCTCCCCCCCCCCAAAAAAGAACAAAACAATGGGTAATGTTTGGTAATCGACGTCATAATACCGTTTTTCACATAGGAGTAAATACATTGTCACGTGGCGGATTAAGTAAGGTATAATCTGATCTCCGTAATAAGAAACTTGTAACAGACTTTCAGGACAAACTTACGTGATTCCGGAAATATTATAAATATTGTAATATATTAAATAACTACGAAAAAAAAAAAAAAAAAAAAAAAAAAAAAAAACAAATTTAAAACCCAAGAAAGTTCCAAATTACTGCATTAGCACTGTGCTTATACAAGAGAGTTGGTTTATCAAAACTGTCCTTACTTGAGGAACTCACATTAAAACTTAATGTATCATTTTATTTAATGAAAATTCGACTAAATTTATAATGGTTTATCATTAGGAAATGTTCAGGTCCAGTACCAAAGAGCTGTATTTTGGAGAAAATGGAATGAATACACAGTCCCATTCGTATGTCTCTTATGTTTCATTTTCAAGAACCTTTCAAAAATCATAATAGATATATCAGAAATAATGTATATAAGATTATGGCTACACTTCTCAAAGTTTAGTAATTTTAACCACGTCTAGATTTATCAGTTTTGTTATTTCATCAAGTTGGATTACTCAAGTAAGGCCAGTTAACCCACAGAAACAATTCAAGAAGCGTTATATTAAATTACAATTTAAGAATTTTGTTTTAAAAATTCAGTCATTTTTGTTTATTCTTAGTCATGTATCAGTCATGCTGAGTCTTACAGATTGGCAGACATGAGCATTACTACCATCATCTTATAAACTATGACCAATTTACCAGTAACCTCTTTATCTAGCCGAAGAGAAAGCTTGAAATTTAAAAATGCTGCTATTGCTTTAATCATGGTGCAAGTACTGTAATAACACTTTAATTTGTCACAAGCTGATGGCCTGTAAACATTATGAAGAGTTGAGTCTTAAATAGTATCGAAAGTCATGGGTCAGAAATTCACCTAATGACATGTTTGACTGGTTAATGGGAATTAATAATCCATTTATAATTGATAGCTCTAGTGGTAAATTCCAAAGACGATCGGTATTGATCCATTGATTGTATAACTGTAATGGATAATGGAGCTCAAAATCTAGTTTGTACTTTCCGTTTGGTAGACTTGATCGGTGGCCTGAAAGGTAGCGAAATAAAGATTGACTGATTGATTGATTGATTGATCGAATTGCAAAAATTACGGTTGTAAAAGAAAATGCATCAAAAGGACGAAGCACCTCGGGTGGAAAAGTTCCGGCACAAAACGAGCCTGATGAGAAACTATTCTGTGAGGAAATGAATTCGTAACGAAACATTCAATCTCTG
Source organism: Megalonaias nervosa (assembly GCA_016617855.1). Classification (NCBI taxonomy): domain Eukaryota; kingdom Metazoa; phylum Mollusca; class Bivalvia; order Unionida; family Unionidae; genus Megalonaias; species Megalonaias nervosa. Next base: position 3,105 of record JAECUM010017905.1, on the reverse strand, counting down.
TTTCAGTGATGTATATCATACAGCACTGCATTTGCAACAATTTGCACCTTGCAGAAACCCATTAGGACCAGGTTATGGCATCAAGAAAATATACGTAATTGTGAATATTCGTAAAATATGTTAAAATATTTGCAAAATTTGTACATGTGTTTCCTTGTTATATGTTAAAGAAGAATGTACAGATGAGTAAGTACCGTATGTACTCATATACAAGTCTGAAAACAACACAGATTCTGATCTGCCGTTGAATAACGCGTAAGATAATCAGAGTCTGTTCTGTTTACTAACCATAACAAACTGCATGTAGAACACACGAACAAAATATGTTGTCATCACATAATCCGCCCACAAACCAGGCCTTGACTCACACTTAATTCAGGGAAAGCGGACATTCCAATCTCACTTCAGGTAAAACGGACAATCCATTCTCACTTCAGGGAAAACGGATATTCCAGTCTCACTTCAGGGTAAAGGGGCATTCCAGCCTCACTTCAGGGAAAACGGACATTCCATTCTCACTTCAGGAAAAAGAGGCATTCCGGTCTCACTTCGGGGAAAAGAGACATTCCAGTTTCACTTCTGGGAAAAGGGACATTCCATTCTCACTTTATGGAAAACGGATATTCTAGTCTCACTTCAGGGTAAAGGGACATTCCAGTCTCACTTAGGGAAAACGGACATTCCAGTCTCACTTCAGGAAAAAGGGATATTCAAGTCTTCGGGGAAAAGGGACATTCCAGTCTCACTTAGGGAAAACGGACATTCCAGTCTCACTTCAGGGAAAACGAACATTAGAGTCTCACTTCAGGGAAAACGGATGTATCAACAACAACAAAAACACAACAGTAAGGATGTGATTCCAGCAATTTTTTAGAGTCAGATAGACATTTCAACGAACCCGAACTTAACTCCACGTAAAGTTTTGTTGATAAAAAATCAAGTCTGACTGAAATTTAATCACTCAACTGTCTCTGAAAGTAGTCAACGTGACACTCGAGCTATGCCAGAGAGAAAGAGACAGACAGACAGACACACAGGTCATCCTATCTCATTTTGTCATGATGCCATTTAGGGATAGAAAAAGGAATGCATCTTTAATGGAACAAATCAAGTAATTTAATTAGTATAAAATGTATGAAATGTATTTTATTTATAAAAAAAAATATTTAAAAAATTGAATTGTGTACGCAATCATTTAAAGGGATACGACTCGCATGTATTTGTTTTAAAATCCGGATGATTTGTTTCCCTTACGATTTGTTTCCCTTCAATTATAACATTTAAAACTCTGTCCAGAGATAATTTTGGCATTGCAAAAGGAACGTATCCTAACAGGCGGAAATGTTATCGCAAAAATATGTATACCTCTATATACCTTTAATTAAGGTATTCATATTAATTCCTTGCACAAATGAGCTTTGCACTGAACCAGCACTAACCCAACCAATCATTGTTTTGCATTAAGTTTTGACAGTGAAGAGCTAGCTATCTTGAATATTTGCACGTAACAAGGCGCTCAAACAATCAGAGTGGGCCTTATGAATCCTTGAAGTTTACTGGTATTACAAGAAAAATTGGCATGCTTCAAATCGCCCCGTAACCATCTCGATTTTGCGACGTTTGCCGCTATAGCATGCATGACCAAATACGTAAACCAAGTCGGATGTTCAAATGCAGCCCACGTTACTCATTTAATCTCCACTGCTAGTCTGAATGTGAGAGACAGTCACCTAATAAGCCATACCACTTTTAAACCAAACAAAGTGTAAAACATATTGCAGTTGTAGTTTCTGTATGAATTTATAAACTTAAGGCTCAAGCAGACAATAAGGGGATGCCAAAATACGAAACTATCCAGTAAGTTTTCTATACAGTTAAATGGTTCAAAAAGGGTGCCCTGAAAACGCTTAAAATAGGCGGCAGCAGCTCCATTCCATAGACACATTTCCAGTTTGTTTAGGTTCCCCAACAGTATTTTTAGATCCGCTTCTTTACCTTAGATACATAAACTAGGGAAGCCTGAGAGACCAATAATTATCTTCAAAAGACTACCGATTTCCTGGTTACATGTATAAACAGCGAACCTTTACAACCCAGTGCACTGTTTGTCTCAATGGATGTATCTTCCCTATTCACCAATACTCCACACGATGAAGGAATAACAGCACGCGAGAAAGCGTGGCAAACAAGAACCAAAATAGAAACTAACCACTTGCTATCATGTACGACTATTAAACTAGTGCTACAACTAAGCAACTTCGAATTCAATGGAAAACACTACAAGAGAATTCATGGCAGCGCAATGGACGCAAAGAAACTGCAAATACAAGCTACGTTTTATTTTTAGATACAACAACAAAAATCACTGAAAACAAACGATGTACATCCCAAACTAACTAACAAACAATAATGCTTACTCCTATCCAACTGCAAACCCAAACATTGCATTTAAAACACCCCATTTAGCCAGGCACTTAGAATGAGATGGGTCTGTTCTGAAGAGACGTTCGAAACACGATCTAAAGAGTTATCTCAACACTTATTCTTGTGGAACGATGAAAAACAAGTTATGGGACATGTCTTAGAAAAGGCGATAATGACAAATCGGGACGACCTTTTACAGTACAAGGGAATGCAAAGATGATGTTCATCCTGACTTTCCAGCAAGACTGCCCTCCATTAGACACGCTCACTGAGCAACATTGGACTATTAGTGAGTCAGTCGAATCCTTAAGAAATCTTTTTTTTTTTTTCTCTTAAGAATTAAACCAGCTATAGCATACCGCAAACTATGAGAGACATCCTCCTCAGACCAAAGCTAAAACCCCTCACAAACGAAGCTTTGAATGGATCCGAATTCTTTGGGGATAAATGATGCAAGACATGCCAAAACATGGTAAAAACTAATGATTTCTTCAGTATTGTAACGGGCACAATCACAGTATTTACATTAGCATCAATCGGGGCTATCTTGGATAAGATTTTTCTTACCCTGATAAACCGTTTGAATGACTTTGTCCTGACGGGAATAGTCAGCAGTCAAAAACCTGGAAAGTAGAAGAGTAAAGGAAGCTGATTGGATTGCAAACCTGTTTCCATCTTCAT
>JAECUM010017904.1:0-76255 GCA_016617855.1 Megalonaias nervosa | reverse complement strand
ATATATATATGGTGAGAGAACGAAAGAGACAGAGAGAGAGAGAACTACAAATATGCACAAAACAAAAGAGAAAGTGGTGCTATCCCTGGATTCTACAGTAGAATGCTTGGTAAAGTGGTATGAGAAGATGATGTTTCTCTATCAAAAGAGGATTTATTTCTATTTAAAGATTAAAATGTTATATATAATGTCTTATTGTCCATCATTAATAAGAAGTGTTGGATTTGGTCTAACAAACATATTTTTTTAAAAAGATTTGGTTCTATTAAATCAGTTTCAAAATATACTGGGATAGAACCCATAATAATACGTGATTGTATTAAAAAGGCTGGTTATAATTTATCAGTCAAATATGGATCATTATGGTTCTTTGCTGACGAAAACGATAAGCGAATAGTGGGCTGGACAACTGATCCAATGTTATTCGTCGACAACATCGTTGATGCTTTATTTGATAATGATATTTGTAAACATCTACTACTGTTGTAACCATATTTTATGATAATTGTTTTCATACCTGCTGATTCTCATTGGTAGGATATCTGTTAAAATGCTGACAATAGTACGAAATTCACGTATTAAATCGTCCATATCATATTTTACTCCTCGCAAATAAGATCGTATCTGATCAAGAAATTTTTACAAGTGATACTTGCAATTTTACAAGCATTTTTTTAGTCTCAAGTTGGCGCTCAATTTTCTTACACGCTGTTGAAAGAGAGACAACAACACCAGATATTATTAACAAAAATGGATTCTATGATGCTCCACTTGAGAATATGCCAGAGCTGGTCATTAGCAGTGGTAAATATAATATTATTATATGCTCATTTTTTTCTCCGTTAACTTTAGATTGTCAGAATCGTGCAATATTTCCCGATATTGCACGCCTCGTGCCGAATTCATACTAAATGCACGAGAATAAAGGAACTATTTTCTAACGTAAAAATTTTTTTTTATGAATGAACTAAAGCAGATATTTCATGGACTGCCACATACCAGCAAATGTTTCATAGACTGACACATACAAACTGCTTTGGCATATTCCGCGTTAACTTTTTTGATACAATGTTTCAGATTTAGGCTAGCTATAGACGCCATACAGGGTCCTCACAATAACACGCAAGTTATAACACATAAACTGTCTTCTTTAGCTGGTAATAAAAATGGCAAAAAATATACTTACAATTTTACATCCTGAATTTCCTCAAAATATACTTTCGTAGTTCTGCAAATCCGAATTACATGAGCCATGTCATGGGTTCTCAAGGTTGATTACACATTTCGAAATTGTACTGTAATTTCGAGTTTTATATTCCAAGTGCAGTTACATCCTCCTTACTGCTCTCAAAATGAAATAAACATTAAATTCCACAGCATCTTTTCGATAATTGCAATTGAAAGGCTTCATAATTTTCTCACATTATGATCTGAATCATTCAATGACAGAACAGAAACACGCATGCCGACGTCAACACACTTCAATACGATTAAATTGGCAGACGCTGCTGGAATCCGATGTAAGTTACTTCATGCAGATAAATCCAGACCATAATCACAAAATTGCGTTGAATCAACAAAAATTACATGAGCCATGTCATGGGTTCTCAAGGTTGATTACACATTTCGAAATTGTACTGTAATTTCGAGTTTTTTTTCTGAAATATGATTGAAATCGATGATCTGTTTTTTCATTATACAATATTTGTTCAAAATTTTAATACGATTGTAAAACTCCTAGTCCCAACAATTGGTTCAAGAAACTCACGAAACTTATTATTGTCTACTGAAAACTCTCTGTACGTGTCATAAACAACTGACGAAGTATCATTGAATCGTTTATCTGTTAGTACATCATTTTTCTTTAACCAAGTGTAAGAATCAAAAATGTTTTCTTCTTCACCTTCATACAAATCTGTTTTATTTACTAATTACCATAATCTTTTTCTGTTTCACCAGTAAATCCTAATGCCAAACTTATTTGATCTAACGTGATATTTTTGAGAACAAGATGTGGTCTGATAATTGCATATGCGACCACGAAATTTATTAGCATTAATTTTTTAAGCTTATCTAGTTCAATTGTGAGAAGACCAATAGCAGAAGCTACTTTTAACATTATTTTTTTCATATAGTTTTGTGAGTATTTTCTCTATTTTATCGTAATAATTTAGTAATGACAATTGTCTAGAACGTTGGATTGATGGAAATGGAATATCATCTTCTTTACTTATGTCGTAATAAGAATCAATCTTTACTTCCTACTTTGTGTTACATTTTCAAAAAACATTTCTCGCTCATCATCGCTAAGATTGCTAATTTCATCGTCAAAATTTCTGATTATCTTTAGAGATCTATCAACAATAATCTGATCAAATTCTAGTTTTTTACGTATCATTGGCAAAATTGCATTTGCGTGCACTTTAATAATTAATTCCGTGTCTGGTGTCATAGTAACGATTTTAATTTTAATTAGGGTTTATTTGTCATGGTAGTACATACCGAGATATCTAAAAAAAATTGTTTTGAACAACAATCGTATAACTTCTTGTTCCTTCTTATTCCTATTATCTTAGATTCCGCTAGTTTGTCGAGACTATCATGTCTAACGTTTATTCGTTCTTTTTCTCTACTTTTGCACCGTAAGCTCGTGCATTTATTAAGTCCGACTGTATTATCAAATCTAGATTTTCCTTGTCAAGCTCGAGCAACTTTTTTTTTAACACAGGATTTCGTCTTGTTTATGTTCTTCTATGCAATCTTCAGGATGACAGTATCTACTTATCACATCAAGTTTTTCTACAGCTTCTTTTAGTTGTGGTCCTCGCGTACACATAACGAGAATAAAATTTTTCATAGTATTTATCACTCGTGCTGATAGTGATTTATCCCCAACATCTATGTTAGGGTTAAAAATATCGTGATAAAATTCTCCCGCAATCATTGTAAATAATTGTCTTGGCATTTGTGTTGACATTTTATTATACAATATTAAATTAAATTTGTTCATCGAGTGTATACATTTGAAATGTTGTCAGTCCTAGAAACGGATGTTCAGCAGCGACAGCATAAAATGCAAAATAATAGTACTTGTTTACAGTATTTTCTGCTGAAATTGTAAAATATTGTGTTGCTGAGATATACGTGTTCTCTGTACTATACAACTTTGTCCAGCTGGAATTACTGTTTGATCCTTCCAATCGCCAATTATAAATTCGACCAGCACTAATGTTTAATCGACCGCGCAAATGAAATTGCCAAATAGCAACTGCAGTGGGACATATAAATCTGATCCAAAAATTTTCAGCTTCTTCATTTGTCGTCCACTCGTGTCTTTCAGAGAAAGCGTAATGAGTATAATTTTCAGGATAATATGATTTTGCGCTTACCTCAAACCCAACTCGATTTTCAGTTGCCTTAAAAAGTGGTGCAATATAACCAACATTGTTTTTGGTTCGTTTTACACCACCAGACAGACAATCAACATACACTTTATTTGTCAGACCATTAGCGTTAACTGGAACATATGTCGTCGTTATTTTGTTGTTTCTCATGTTTATATTACCTGTCATTGCCCCACCGGATTGTCTCAAATACGATGTCAGCGCTCCTTTTAACTGAGCATAACTAATAGCATCAGTATCATTAGCTGGTGGCGAGGTTGTCGGTAATCCAGTTATGTTTTTGTTATTTCTCATCATCAGGTTACCTATCATTGTGTCACCGGCTTTGTTAAGTTTATTCTCGTCAACTGAGTTTAGCTGCGCATAGCTTACAGCTTGCGTGCTTTCTATATTTGCTGGCGGATATGAAGTTTCTAACTCAATATTTTTTTTTTACTCGACATGTTAATATTACCTGTAACCGTTCCACCGGATTTGTCAAGCTTGTTTCGTCCACATACTTCAACTGCAAATAACTTACCGCTTGAGTTTGATTTACGTTTGCTGTTGGATACCCGGTCCCCAAATTTATATTTTTCCTGACATATCTAAATTACCGCTTAAAGTTCCTCCTGTTAATGATAGTTTATTATTGTCGACGGATTTGAGTTGTGCATAACTAACAGCCTGCGTTAAACAACATTTATTGGCGGATAATTTGTTTCTAAACCTAGTACTCGTTGATTTGACATGCACAGATTTCCTGTCATTGTATCGCCAGTTTTTTTTCTTCAGGTAACCAGATAAATCAATATTGCCGTTTGTTATTGTACTTATAGCCGACGAATCTCCTAATGATGTTCCAAATTTTGTATAATAGCTCATTATTTGCTTATTATCTGACAATTTTTATAATATGTCGATATTAAATGTTGGTACAGAGCGGTTGGTGAAACATAAACATAACAACAAACTTCCAGATTGCCATTATCTTTTTGTTAGAAGAACTGGGTCTGGAAAACAAATTTACTGATGAATTTACTGCTGGGCGATAATTTTAACTACGATCAAGTTGATATTTACACAATTAATCCAAAACAAGATAAGAACGAGCTACTTAACGAATATAATAACAAACTTCGTGATGATCTTGAGGCTGGTGAAGATTTTTTATTATCAAACAACCAGAATCAACTTGATTCGTCTGAACATAAGATAGTTGTTTTTGATGATATTCCGCTAAACAATGAATACATGAATGAATTAAGATCATATTTGTCACTGTCACGTAATAAGAAATGTAATTCTATTTATATCTCCCAAGTATTTTATGATGTTGACAGATTTATTCGACGGAATACTGGCTGTTTTATATTATTTCTAGGACTGGACAATGTCGACGTTAGAAATATTGCAAACGAGCAATGTGGCGACGAAACAAAAGATAAATTTATCCAACTATATCATAAAGCAACAGCTGATAAATATAACTTTTTCTTATTTGATAAACTAACACGTGGTCCAGCTAAAATGTTTCGATGTTGTATTGACAGATACTTACAGTAAGTTTATCAAACATTTTTAATATAATATGGATAAACGAGCAAAGTACAGAAAACATATAGAAGATTTAAAATAAACTTGCTCAATCTCAGGCAGAATTTAAACAAAACGTACAGAAAGCAGGACGTGGGGAAATAACTGCTACAGAAACAGCAGCTACAGTTTTCAAACCAGTTACTGAGGCACTACCTGGAAAACAACATGAAACTAGACCACTATCAGATGAAGAACTTAAAAGATTGCAGGAAAAAGGTTTAATCGGATTAGTTAAAGAACAACAAGAAGCTGCTGATACAAAAATTATTAGAAGATCTGATGAAGAAAGAAAAAGATTAGCTGAAGCACTTTTAGCACATATTCCTGATCCTGGTGCTAGGCGAACTGAACTGAATCGACTGTTCAATAATCCACTTGAATTCGAGATTATCAGAACTAACTACACATGAAATCAGAGATTTGCTGGGAAGATTATCAGAAAAATTAGAGGATATTGAAAAAGAGCAAAAAGAAATTGGTGTGTTAACAGCAAGGTTTTTAGATGTTGGAGAAAAAAGACAATTTTATAGAATAACAACCGGTAATAAAATAACTGATGTTGAATATCATGAATTTTTAAGAGAAAATAATATCAATGATACTGATAATTTAAAACCTTGGTCAAAAGAAAGGTATGAAAAACTTATTGCTCCTTTAGGTAAAATGATAAATGATAAAAATACATATCTGGCTGAATTAGATAAAGCTGTAAAAGACGAACATATGATTCAACTTGTTGATAAAATTAGAACTGGTATTATTGCTACAGATTTTTACTGAACAGCTGTTGATGTTAGAGGAAATGGTTTAGGTTACGGGTGTAAATTTCACAGGAAATTTAAAGTAGCAGATGAATATCGCATAACAAAACTTAAAAGATCTGTAGAAGCTGAAGGTTTGGAGGAAACTGGAAGAGTATTAGCTAAAACTAAACGTCCAGAGGAAACTGGAAGAATATTAGCTGAATTAGCTGAAAGTCGAGAGGAAACTGAAAGGGCAGCAAATAAAATAAAAAGTGTTAAAAGAAAAAATAGTAGTATCAGAATATCATACTTTTATAAAGGAAATAGCATTAAAAATGTTGATAATATTAAACGTTTTGAGAAATATGAATGCGATGATCTCATTAAAAGAATAGATGATATCAATAAAATTAGTAAACAAGCTGTAGCTAAAATTGATAAAGATAAAGAAGAAGATATGTCAGAACTTTATAAACAATCTAGAGATGGTGTTATTGCTGATATTTTTAAAAAATCTGCAGTAAACTTTCGAACTGGAAAACCTGGTGTTGCAGGGTGGGATTTTGAAAAGTTGTTTTATCATCTTGATGAACGTTGCTTAGAGGAAGCTGAAAAAGTAAGAACTGGAACTGGAAGCGCAGACTCTCGAGTTAAAATATTTACATCAGTAGTCGAAATGATAGGCAGATTAATGCTGCTGATATCAGCAAAAGAAGCTGGAAATGTTGGTGCTGAAATTGACAATGCGAATAATGGTATACTTGATCATTTGGATACGAAAATGTATTAACATCTGACGAATACGAAATTTTACACAGCAATTTAATCTTGGCGACGTCATTTTATAAAATCAAGAATGTAATGTCAATAACATTATTATTAGACTCTAGTACAGGCGCGAAAGGTAGAGCAAATTTTTCGGTAAATTATATTCCACCAATACAACTAGATACTGAAAAACATTATGAAATTGGACTAATTTACTGTACATATTGTCATTCTATGTCTAACGTAAAAACTGATGTCAATGATGAATTTACATTTATAATTCCAGGACCTCAGACGCGGACAACATTTAAAATTCCACAAGGAGCTTATAATGTCACTGATCTAAATTAAACAATAAAAGAACTTATATTAAACGTAAATGGTGTCGCTGACAATTTTGAGCTAACACCGAATTATAATACGTTACGCGCTAGAATAACATTAAAAAATAATATGTTAATCGATTTTTCATCATTAAAAAGTATTGCGTCGTTGATAGGATTTTATCATAAACAATATGGATCAATTACAGAACAAACTATTACACATGAAGGTGAACTGCCAGTAAATATAACTGACGTAAACACAATATTAATAAATTGTTCTATTACATCTGGATCGTACTCTGCACGGTGCAGCAAAGTACAAACAATATATAATGTTTCTCCAGATGTTTCACCAGGTTCGTTCATGCAAATTAATCAGCGGCAAGTTATTTATTGTCTGTTGAATGTCGAAAATCAAATAACAGAAGTAAATATGCAATTGACAGATCCATCAGGACGACAACTAGATTTAAATAATGGGGTTGTTACTTATTATTCGCACCTACGTATACAATAGCAAGCTATTGTTTGAGATTTTTATGCAACCTACTTGACATAATATGAAACAAAAAAAAAATTACAGAAGAAAAATAGAGGATTTTTTGGAAATATATTTATTAAAATTATTGAAAATGTTCCAGGAATAGCGAATAAAGTTGCTCCAATTGCATTTGACGCATCAAAAGATTTTGCAACTGGGGCTGCATCTGCTGCTGGAACTGAGGTGGGACAAAAAATAGCTGATAAAATTAAAGTCGCACCGCAAAGCGGTGTGAACCTGAAACAAGTTATTTCAGAAATCGCTCCAACAAAAGAAACTCAACGTGCTATGATAACAACAAAAACACTTTTATCGCCAAAAGGCGTGAAGATTATACAAAAATTAATATCTAAGGTAACAGCACCACAATAATAAAATTTTATATAACATCATAACAAAAAAATGTCTGTTAAAAATTATCTAGATTTAGCAGAAACTTATTACACAGACGACACCGTGACAGAATTTGAGTATGTTTGAATATCTTGACGATACTTCTAATGAACCAAATAAGGCTGGTGTCAGAACATTTAATACTCGAGACGAAGATGGATTTACACTGCCAGACAAAGCAATGTTGGAAGTAGGTGGACAGATTATGACAGTGGCTAATCAACCTGGCGCAAATGCAGCTAACGCAGAAGTAGCACTTGTACATAATGGCTGGTGTTTATTTAAACGTGCCAGATATCAGCTGGCCAATCAAACTGTCGAAGATATTTCAAGTCACCTGCAAGTTGCAAGTATAATCTTAAATACAATTTCATTTTCCGTTGATATTCTAAATCAATTGCAACTAATATGATGTGGTTTAAAGATACTGGAGCTGGTTCAGCGGGATCTAGAGAACTTATTATGAAAGGTTTTATGGCTCATGGTGCTGATGCAGCTGCAGATGCTATAATTGTAAGAGATTTTCTTATTGCTAATGCTGCCAATTTCGGTATAGCCGCGCCATCTGCAGAAGCTGGTGCAGACGCGAGAAGAACCTCACTTATTGATGCTTGTAATAACATTGGCGTAGCACCACCAGGCGCGGCTGCAACTGGCACTGAAATGTTAAATCATGTTAATAATACAATTAGCATAAGAAATCCACGTTATAATGAAGGTTATTTTAAGAGAAAGGTACTTGCAGTAGAATCACATCAAATTACAATGATGCTGCCATTAAGTACAATATTTGGATTTTGTCACGATTACAGAAAAGTATTTCGTGGAGTTAAACATAGACTTATTTTAGATCGAGCAGAACAAAATGACTGTTTATATCGATCTGGCGGAGCTGATGTGCATTATATCATAAACAAACTTGCGCTGTGGATGCCACAAATAACGCCGTCAATCATAAAAACGGCAGAATTAAATAGTATACTTGATAAACGTACAAACAGAATTTATTTTCAGCAACATAAAAATATCAAACAGCTGTTCCAAATACCACCAACTATACCTGGCGCGTCACAACAACATCAAGTGAACAACTCCCGAGGCAATTGTTTGTTGTATTTCAGCAGCAAGCGCGACGTGGTGACCAACAACAAAATAATGCAATATTTGATAATGCTGGTGTTAGACGAATATTTGCCAGACTAAATTCAAAGCAATGTCCCGATCGAACAATAGAATGTAATTTTGCAGATAATTATATAAAAAATATTACTAGACCTTACATGTACGTTATGGATGCAATGCAAAAATATCAAGATGTCGGAGACGGATCTCAGATATCATCAGAAGAATCTCGTACACTTTATCCAATATTTTATTTTGATGTTAGTAAACACAGCAAAAGAGCTGTCGACTTAGCAGTTGATATTGAAATTACCTGGACACTCGGGGTAGTTCCAGCAGCACAACTTTACGTATATGCGCTAGAAATCAGCGACAGATTTGTAACAGTTGATTCTGTCGGAGGTAAAATGTAAGTACAAGTTTAAAGTGCTTTGCACATTACTTCAAGTTTAATCTGTAACTTTAATATAATTAAGGATGACAAAATATATTGTAAAAAAAATGTATTTGACTAATGGTGAAGTTATAAAATTAGCAACTATTGTTGCTAAACAACGGCAGGTTTCATTAAAAATAAAATATGGTGACCAAGGTATTTTAACAAACTTAATGTTAACCAAAAAACAAATAAAAAAGTATAATCGTGCAAACCTTTTGTGCAAAACTTAAGCGCGTCACAAATAACTGCGATGGCCAGCGACATCATCGTTTGAAGTGGTTTCCTTGGCCCGGCACTGTCTGTAATGGTCAGAACATTAATACCAAACATTTTGCCAGTACTTAGTACATTAGGATTAGCAGCAGCGTCTGGCGCAGTATCTGGTGCAACAAAAACGCAGTCTCAGGAGACGGTGTCGTCAGGAAACGGTATAAAGAAAATTTTTGTCTAGAGATAAATATAATGCCACGACAAAAAACAACAAAGAGAAAGACAAGCAAAAAAAGACACGATCGCAACGAATAAGCAAGGGCGGATTTATAGGACCGTTGCTGGCGGGAGTAGCGGGAAGTCTATTGCCAATTCTGTTGGGAATAGGCCGAGGACTAGCATTGCCAGGCACTAGGCTACGTTAAGTAGCTTTGATATACTTGATAAACTAAAAAAAAGTAAAGAATTTCCACGGAGTTTATTCCAAAGATGAACTTGATGATGCGATTGCTGGTGGCTCGTGTGTGATAAATATACAAGATTTCAGTGATGGATCTGGTACACATTTGGTAGCTGTTTGCAATAACAATTATTTTGACTCATTTGGACTTCCACTAAGTGATGCAATAAAAAAATATATCAGTAGAACGCTAACGTTCCGAAAACATAAAATAATAAATTATTCGTCTAATGGAATTCAACCAGTTGGAACTTCTGTTTGTGGATATTATTGCGTGATGTTTATAAAACAAATGTCCGATTCTAAATTCAATTTTTTAAAATTTATTTTACAGTTTGATAAACACCTTATTGTGCCAATGATGAAATTGCAATCAATTTTGTATAATCTCCTTCATATATAATGTCAACATATTGTCTCAAATGTAAAACTAAAACACAAAATATCAATGAAACAGCAGAAAAAGAAAACAAAAATAATAGGATAATGCTGAAAAGTATTTGCGCAATCTGCGGAAAAGAAAAAGTATGTTTTTAAAGAAATTATCACCAGCAGTACCACTGTTGGGAGCGGGATGCCTGTGTCCTTACAACGGTCAGAAAAGTTATTTTAGTAGATGATTAATTAATAATGAGATGCAAGTGCGATTGTGATAGACATTTATGTCTTGAGCAAAATAAAATTATTACATACTGTCAGAAATGCAACAACAAAAAAGATAATTGGAACAGATATAGATATGCATAAATTAAGTGGCAAATGTCCGAAACCAAAATCAGGTTGGACATTGCCAGGGCTATAAATATACTGGGCTTATACTCAGGTGGATGAAAAACTAGATGAGAACGATAATCCGATGCCCGGTCAAGAGCCTTACAATCAAGTTGATGCAATAGTAATGCGTCATGATGTTTGTTATCGTGATCATGAACAAGATAAACACAGCTGTGATAAAGTAATGTTAGAGGGACTTAGTAGTATGAAACCGAAAGGAATTGGAGAGCGTGTTGATGGAAAGCTGGTGCAAGGTTTTATTGGAGCAAAATATAAAATTGGTCTCGGTAGAGACTTACTCGGTAAAAAAGAATTGTATGATGATCTTGCATCATAGCTACACAAACCTAAAAAAAAAAAAAAACAAGTTTCCGCGACGTAACGTCGTCGCAAATGCCGTCGATATTATCTGGGCGATAGATTTAGTTGATATGTCAAATCTAGCTGAATTTAACAATAATAAAAGATATCTTTTAATGTTGTAGAGGTTTTTAGCAAATATGCATTTAGTGTACCAGTTTCAGATAAGACAGGAACATCAATAACTGTTGCGTTAAAACAAATAATAACAAGTACAGAATGAAAACCAAACAGAATCTGGACTGATCATGTAGCAGAATTTTTTAATAAAAAATTTAAGCAGTTTTTGGAACAAAATAACATCCAAAATATGTCACTGGAAATGAAGGTAAACGCGTTGTCGTCGAGCGATTTAATCGCACACTAAACAAAAATCCACAAATATTTGACAGCTAAAAATAAAAATAATTATATTGACAATCTACAGAAAATTGTTGATGAATATTATAACACGAAACATTGATCCCATTCGTTGTCACCAAACGACGCAATTAAAAATCCAATATTAGCAAATGAAAACATGTACCGCAGACATATATTTAAAGTTGGTGATAAAGTTAGAATTTCTCTGACGAAAAAAAAAATTGAAAAAGGATTTGCTCCAAACTGGAGCAAAGATGATAAAGTACTTTTAACAATTCCAGTAACTTATGCACTAAAAGATTTATTAGGTGAACCTATAACTGGTAGTTTTTGTGAACAAGAACTTCATAGAACCGAACAAGATATATTTGTTATTGATAAAGTTATTAGGATACGTGGCAACAAAAGTTTAGTTAAATGGCGGGGATATAGCGATATATTTAATAGCTGATACCAACTAAGTCGATTTCGTCGACATTGATTTAATCAGGGATATAATATTATTATAAATTTGTTTGTACTTCATAAGCACAGATTTACATTTGACCGGCCTACATAATGATATTAAATGTAATTTTCTTGTATTATTGACTGGCATTAAATTAAATATTTTAATAAAAATAAAATCGTATTTTATATTATTGACTGGCATTAAATTAAATATTTTAATACAAATAAAATCGTATTTTATATATCTTTGATGGCCAATTATTTTCAAATTAAAAAGGCTTTATAAGTTGCCAAAATATTTGTTGCTTGGCAATAGTAAAATTAAATTTTATTATCTTTTTAGCTATATGATATTTAACATAATATCTTCTAGTTGTCCGTCTGCTGTAATTTTTTTTTTATCGACAACGTCAACAACTTCATCATCGTCATCATTGTTGTACAAAATATCATCTTCACTATAACTAACAGAGTTTTCTCAGATTACGTTATATTTCGGTATAAAATTGTCGTCAGTGACTTTATCACTCGTGATTGTATCGCTAGAGATGAAATCTACTGCATATATATCAGCAAGTCCCTTCATTAAATCCTTATTTATAATATAGTTTTATCTAATTTATAATAATAATGGCCAGCGAAACGTAATCTTCTGATGTAAAATATCATCAGAAAGTTAATATATTAAATTACAGAGAATTAGCTGAGGCAGTTCGAAAATATCTGTCAGGCTATAGTGCTTATTCTGTTAACGTTTCTGTGATGCATGGCGAATCTGATAAAATTCTCCTAATAGTAGCAGAAAAAAATAAACTTAATGATAGTGCATTTATAACGCTAAAATTTGATCGAGATGATATTTTTATGTTCGCCCACTGTTGTCTTACCAAAACTCAATTAGAAAACATTATTAATCATCATATTTAAAAATAAATCTGTCAAATATTATCATTGAAGTTGCTGATTTAGTTAAGCCATCTGCAAAAATTTTACTGCACGAGAATCAATTTTATGATTTTTGCGGCAGCTGACATTGATTTAAATTTTATTTCTTCTCCAGTTTCAAGATTTATTAAAACAACTGATTTAACCTTACTAAAATCACTGTTTCCAGCATTTCCTCTCCTACTATTTTCTCTTGGTGTAACTAGATCTGAATTTTCAATGCGATTATCGGATTTTATGCCATTTATATGATCGATAACCAAATTATTTAAAATAACACCATGAAAAACATATACAAACTTGTGCGACTGATAACAAACCTTATCAGTTTTAATACTACGTACCATAATATGTAAATAGCCATCTTTTCTTAAACTTCCAACATTTTTTGTTTCTTTCTTTCGTATAATTCCGCGATCATTAGCTTCATACAGATCAAATACGAGACGGGACTGATATTCATTTTGTAATGATAAATTTTCAATATTGTCATCGTTAATCGAATTGTTTACTAAATATACTCGCTGTCCAACTGGAATGTCTCAACAAAATAAACTATAAATAAAATCTTTTCTAAACATTTCGACTCTGTTTGTATTATCACCTTTGACTGAGATTCTAATTCCAGCTGGCGTTGGTATACCAAAATGTATTTGATATTTTATACAAATAACCGACCCTATCATATTTCCAGCATATATGTTATACTTTGGATGAACATGATATTCTTCTGCTCGTTTGCTGTCAATCTAATGTATCTCAGAATTTTGACATTATACTATAGGCATTTCATATCTCTAATTGAAAAATACGTAAACATCAATTAAATATAAAATGCTACATATAATATAATGTTCAAATTGCGAGATATTGCCAAAAAGAGCCTAATAAAAGCAGAAAAATTGCTACAGCGTTTTCAGGTTATGATAAAAAGTTATAAATTTGATAATCGAAATGTTTTAGCAAGATTTAAATCCACAAATTTATTTCATCTTTTACAACCAGTTGTAGCTGAAGAAATTGCAGCTCGCACAAGTATCAAACTAATAGTACAATATCATGTAATTTTTTATCAAAAATATATGCGATTGAAAAAGATATAATTGATATAATTGTTGAAAATACAAATTTCGACAGCGAAATTTTTGAGCCATATTTAACAGCTAAATCACGAAAAATATTAGCTGGAACAAATATTACCTCCGTCGCTGATGAAATCTACCAAGAAATAAATAAAAAAAATTGGAGGAATTTACTTCATCAGGATCAGGTTGGAAATTTGAGATGATAAAGGAGGTTTTATTTCATACCATGAAATGTAACGTACTCCGCGGTAGTTCTTATGTTGATCTTCCGCAAAAAATTAAAAACAAACAATGTTGTATAAATGTCAAAAACAATGATAACGAATGCTATCGTTGAGCAATTTTATCTGCGAAACATACTCAAAGTTGTAACTGTGATCGAGTTGAAATATATTTGCCGTACAAAGACAAGCTAAATTTTAACGTGATAACTTTTTCAGTAGCAGAAAATCAGATACCAAAGTTTTGAAAAACAAAACAATATTTCAGTAAATGTTTTCGGACTAGATGAAAAAGAAAATGTTTACCCGAGATATATTTCAGCGACTGCTGCACAAAAGACAATAAATTTATTATTTTGTAAAGGGCATTATTGCTGGATAAAAACCTTTAACGGCTTAGTTGGCACACAGTATAATAAAAATAAAAATAAGAAATATTTCTGTTACAGATGTTTACAAGGTTTTTCTAAAGATGAAGAACTGCAAGAACATTTCAAATACTGTGTTAACGTTCAAAGAATAACTATGCCAGGAGAAAAAAGAAAAAGTGTTAAAATTTAAAAATTATAATCATAAGCTAAGTATCCCGTTTGTGATTAATGCTGATTTTGAGTGTATACTTGTTCCTGTGGTTGGCACAGAAAATAATCCAAATAAATCAAGTACAAGAAAAATACAGCAACATGTCCCTTGCGGAGCAGCTTCTAAAGTAGTTTGTTGTGCTAACAATAATTTTTCAACTCCACTAAAGTTATACAGATGTAGCAATGTCGAGTCTGAAAGTCCATCCGTATGATTACTAAAAAATGTAACAAACGAAGCTAATTAGATTTCAAACAAATTATTCAAAACAGCTTCAATAAAAATGACATCCAAACAACAACTTAATTCTTCAGAGGCAGTTAATTGTCATATCTGTGAAAAACCTCTGTCTGAACAAAAAGTGCGTGATCACTGCCATTTAACTGGTCAATATCGTGGAGCAGCTCATAACGATTGCAATTTAAAATTTCATGCGCCAGATATTATTCCTGGAGTTTTACATAACTTTCGTGGCTATGACAATCATATTATCGTGGAGGCTTTTGGCGAAGAAGAAATTAAATCTAAACTAAAATTAAATAATACAATAAAATGTATCCAAAACAATTTTGAAAAGTATATGTCAGTTACTCTTGGCAAATTACGTTTTATTGATAGCTTTCGATTACATTAGTATCATTAGAAGATCTTGTAGAAAATGCTGTAAAAGCTGGTAGCGAGTTTGATAACCTAAAAAGTTGCTTTGGTGAAAGCTACATCAATCTAACAAGAAAAGGTATCTTTCCTTATGAGCATCTCGACGACTGGAACAGATTTGATGAAACTTCTCTGTCCGGCAAAGACAAATTTTACTTGCAGTTAAAAAATGAAAATATTACAGATGACGAGTACAAATATGCACATGAAATTTGGAATAAATTTAGTTGTAAAACATTTGGTGATTATCATGATTTATATTTGAAAACAGATGTTTTATTACTAGCAGATGGTTTTGAAAGTTTTCGTCGAGTTAGTCATGAACATTATGGATTAGATCCTTGTTGGTATTATTCCGCTCCAGGACTATCGTGGGATAGGATTGGATCTCTTGACAGATGTTGATATGTTTAATTTTATTGAAAAAGGCATTCGCGGCGGAATTAGCGTTATAACCACAAAAATATGCAGTAGCAAATAATAAATATCTGAATAATTATGATAAACATCTTCCATCAATTTATATTATTTATCCAGACTGTGTCAATTGGTATGGATATTCAATGTCAGAGCCGATGCCGTTCAGTGGATTTCATTGGATAATTCCAGATCAATTTCTTAAACAAACTGAAAAAGATTTACCAAAATATATTTCATATTTTGTTGAAGTTGTTCTTGATTATCCTAGTTCGTTACACGATCATCATCACTACTACCCATTTTATGCAGAGTCAATGACAATCGATTATAGTTTATTATCACCTGAACAAGAGGCAATAACAACAGCAAAAAATTTGATTGTTAATAAGCTAGTTCCAAATTTGTTAAATGAAAGAAATTACGTGATGCATTACAAAAATTTAATCAATCAGTAGATACTGGACTAATTCTGAGAAAAGTCCATCACGTACTAAAATTTAATCAAATGCGGTGGATGGCAGAATATATTGATTTAAATACCAAGTGTCGTGCATTGCTAAAACCGAATTTGAGAAAAACTTTTTCAAGTTAATGAACAATTCGGCATTCGGTAAAGCTATAGAAAATACTAGAAAGAGAGTCCATATTGAGATTGTAAACGATGTAAATCGCAGAAATAAATTAGTTAATGATGATGGGTTTGTTAGGATGAAAATATATAATGAAAATCTTGTTGCAATACAACGACGAAAGACAAATTTAAAGTTAAATAAACCAATTTATATTGGTGCAGCTGTACATGGTATATGAAAGTGGCTGATGTACGATTTTCACTATAATTTTACCACAAAGCAGTGGCCATATTCGGAGTTGTTATTTACTGATACAGATTCGCTAGTTTATAATATAAAATGTGAAGGTGTATACCAAGATATTTATACATACCGTGACTTATCTGATTCATCGGATTATCCAGCAAGTAGTGGATTTCATGATGATGCAAATAAAAAAGTTATTGGCAAAAATTAAAGATGAATTTATGTTTGCGCCAGGTAAGGAATTTGTCGGACTAAGAAGCAAAATGTACGCCGTTATTTTAGATGACAATAAACTGACAAAAAAGCAAAGGTCATTCCTCGTGGGTATGTGAAAAATTGTATGTAATTTGATGATTTTAAAGCAGCATTAAATAGCTGCACTAATTTTATCAAAACAAATGTTATCAGAACAAATCACCCCAAACTTGAAACAGATACGATTATAAACCGTGGACTAAGTAATTTTGACGAAAGAGATATTGTGAGAACGCAATTGATACACTAGCTATTGGGCATTATGCCTGTACTAAAGGTGACATATTTAATATCCTTTTTATTAATGTTGTCTAAACTTTAGAAATCATTACTTATAGCCGAAGAAATATAACTCTGTCAGTCTTATTTGTTTTTCAAAAAGGAAGATAATACTGTTGTCCAGCTAATGTAAATCGCGCATGTCATGTAATATCAGGTATATAAGTATCATCTTAGGTAACAATTTTACTTGTATCTTTCCATTGTTGTTCGTTAAGGGAAGAAAATCATCTGGTATGAATCAAGTATAGTAATATTAAAACCTTAGAATGAGAAATACATGTTGCAATACAGCCTTATATGAAATAGGTGTTTTGTGTTGATTTATGTGTAAGGCTTGGCTAATGCATAGAATTTATCGATTTCCAGACTGTAGAAGTCTGTCTATCTGTAATGTAGAAGCCGCTGTATTGAGCCAACATGGGATTTCGTTTTTCTGTACAGACGGCAATATATTTTAACCAAAACAGATGTGTAAAATCATAGATTTCTTGATTTACTTATAATAACGTTTTTCAGAATCAAAATGTAATGCTAATCACTTATTGAAATTTCTCGTTAGATGCTTTAAAATAATTTTTGAAACATATATATAAGATGAGTCTGTGGTCCAGTGCTACGCGTTAGATTCTAGTACTCAAGGTCTTGAGTTCCAAATTCCATGACTGACACATTGTCAATAGAGGGCGATATCGATGCCATTTTCTACTAATAATTGGGGGTATGAAATTCAACAGAAAAACATACACTCTCCCACCATGTCACCACGTGGTGGGTGTACCTTTACACTCCCCGGGGTTGATTATGGAGAGAGTGTGTAAAATATGTTGAACGTAGATAAATCCCCTGTTTGTATATGTGACGTCCATAGAGATAAGTTAGTTAAGATTATGTGCTGTGCCGTCTTAGAGATAAGTACTATATGTAACTATGACTGTCCTAATGAGATAAGTACAATAATTAAGATTATATGTACCCTCTGAACTTTCTAGGATGTCGTCTGGCAACCTAGGAATTCACATGGGGGTTGTGCAGTCCTTAAAATTAAGTTAGTTAAGATTATATGTACTCTCTAAACTTAATAGAATGTCGCTTGGCAACCTAGTAGTTCACATGGTGGTTGTATGCAGTCCTTAGAGCTAAGATTATATGTACCCTCTTAACTTTCTAGGATGTCGTATGGCAACCTAGGAGTTCACATGGTGGTTGTATGCAGTCCTTAGAGCTAAGATTATATGTACCCTCTGAACTTTCTAGGATGTCGCATGGGTGGTTAATATATCTTGTTGTGTTTGTCTTATTTCGAATATCTCTGAACTTTCTAGGGATGTCATTTGGCAACCTAGGAGTTCACATGGGGATTGATTTCAAATGCCCCTGAGCTTGCTAGAATGTCGCTTGGCAATCTAGGAGTTCACATGGGGTTGTGCTGTTAATATCTCTTTTTATTTTTCTTTATGCTTTTGTCTAAACTTTAACAGTAGTAGATGTTTACAAATATCATTATCAAATAAGCTTCAACCATTTTGTCGGTAAATAACATTGGATCAGTTGTCCAGCCCGCTATTCACTTATCATTTTTGTCAGCAAAAGAGCATAATGATCCGTATTTGACTAATAAATGATAATCAAGGTTTTTAATACAATTCCTTATTATTTTAGGTTATATCCCAGTATATTTTAAAGCTGATAAATAGAACCAAATTTTAAAAAAAAATATGTTTGTTAGATCAAATCCAACACTTCTTATTGATGATGGATAATAGGACATTATATATAATATTTTATTGTTTAAATAGAAATAAATCTAGCGGTCCGAGAACATCTCTTCTCAGCTAGAATCCTCTTTTAATAAAGAAACATCATCTTCTCATACTACTGGTAATACTAGGCATAATTAATAACTGATACAAGCAATCTTATCAACTGAAATTACAGCATCGGGATTGTAATTTGTATTCCAAAGGCCGCCTTGTCCCAATTCAATTCATGAACGTTGAACATCTCCATAAAGTCCTTTGATGATGGGCGCCATAAATTGTGTTTGCTGAGCTACATGAGAAACCACAGCATTTCGTCTACGACATTTATATCCTCGGTGTATTTTAACGCTAATTGTTGCATCTGCGTAAGAAGAGATTCTTCACGATAAAGTTTACCCAACAATAGCACGAAGAGATAAAACCGACAATTGAACCCCTATTCCGATAGATCCCCATCGGATCCAGGATCACTATAAAACAGCCAGACATAGACTGGATCGTTGTTACTAATGTCATAAATTTCCTCAAAATATGACCGTGGTAAAATCTGATTGTTTTTGTCGGTGGAAATTGTTTTACACTTGCAGTCCACGCATGGGTATTACGGTCTACAATCACTATTGGTTTCTCTTTACTATGATAGTTAAGGTGATTCCACAAAAAATCGTCGGTTATTGTTTTTACTATTATCGGAAACATTGATCGCTTTTCTAAGACTGTGATGTTTATGCAGGTTCCATTGCTTCTAAAACGTTCTGCCCGTTCGTTTATTTTTATCGCGCGCAGTTTTGTCAGTCTACTTCCTCTTTCAGAAAATGCTCTGTCACCCGTTAAGCCAGACAATTTTAGATACCGGTTCGTATCGGTAAATGACCAATATATATATATTGATAAGGAAATCTATGAAAATTACCCATGCAACATATTATGATAACATCGGTAAGTTCTCTAGCATTATTGATATATATAATCTTTGTAAAAATCGCTCACACAGCTGAAAATCGAGTTTAGCAAAGATTTTGTTTTAGTATTCCAATCTACTTAGCACAGTATTTGAATAATTCTGTCTCAATGTAATATTTGTTCGAATCCTTCTGTACACCACATTCGCAATTGATTACAAGTGATAATAATGAGCCTGCCGGATAATGCATAAGACATGTTTCAATAAGTTGGGAACCCGAGATAACAGATGATCTAAACATTTAATTTAGTTCAACCCTTAATCAAATCTGCTGTCGTACGAACAAGACAAAATGATAGGAAATATGGTGTTTTATAATACTTGCAAGTATTGTTACGTATATGAAATTTACTTACTTGTTTGTTAGTTTTAATTTTGTAAATTTTTTATTTTATTCCATTACATGTTATTATAATAACTTTATTCACCGGATTTGTCATTTCTCAAAAAAATTCAGTTCAGTTCTGTATTACTGTAAACAAGCCAGTACCTTGTTTGCATTGCATCAACCGGTGACCTAGATTAACTTTCTGGTAAACAACTTTTTTTTATAATTTTTAAAAATTCATTCCCAGTGATGGAATCAGTGATTTCCGTCAAGGTCATATCTGGCCTACGCGTGAAATAATATGTATGAATTAGGGATTTCGAGCGGATTGACCCTCATCCGGGACTTTGTTTTGTGGATCAGTTGGGCTTATTAACAAATGTTATTATAGTTAAATAGGCAATCGTAAAATATACCTTCGGAACTGAAAGGTGTTTCTGTTGTTGCCAGTGTGATTTGAATTGTTTCTAGTTTTCGGAATTAATAATTTATATTCCATATAAACCACTTGTGATCATTCGAATTCTTGGACATAGACACTTATTGGAGGTTATTCGGAATTCTGATGCCGGATTATTATTCTTGGTGATTCAACAAGGAACTGTTTACAAGTCAACACAAAACAAGTGTTACGACCATGTAATTTAATTACTTGTGTTTTAAAATTTGAATTCTTTTTGTTTCAATTTTGTATCATTATATTTTATTGTGATGATGGTTTTCACGTGATTTGGTATTTTTGAAAGAAATATCATATTTATTTAGAACGTAAATATGACTCTCGGTTCTCGTAAGCACTCTATTCAGCTTGCCTACTTGGTAAGCATCCGACGAAAACGATTGGCTGTGGCCAAGGTCATTTTCTAAGCATATGTGATTACATCGTGTACTGCGATTGTTAGATGATGAAATAACCACGCGTTCTTTGTGCGGGCCTGAAATGACGTCTTAGTTCGGTTTAAAAACACTTAGATCCCTGTGAAAAGATCAGAGTCGTAAATTATACCTTGAAGAGAAGGCACATTTTTCTTGTGCTAGAAAGACTTTATTTTATTTACATCTGTAGAGCTCGAGATGTGTTTTGTTATAGATGACAGCTATAGAAGTTCATCTACGTTATAGAAAATAATAATGTATTCCCTGGAGAACTACACAAGTGGTTTAGGACAAGGACGTTCAGTGGAAATTCATTCTAAATTGGAACAGTACAGTACAAATTGTGGTTCAACGTGAAATTCTGGACATTTGTGTAAAGACTTCATCTGACGTCATGATCATCCTTCTTGGAACATCGTTGAGATTCAAATTAGATTTAGTTAGAACTTTTTGCTGATAGGACTTATATATTTTCACAATTCTCGGATAAATGTTTGGATTTTTTTCGCAAACCCTAAGTCCTATTTCATATTTTCACCATTTCAGCGTGTTTTCTAGGGAAATAAATTATTTTGTTAAAACTTACAAAGCTTGTTGTCTTCACTCTTTTCTTTTCTTACTTAAACGAGCCTATGCGTAACAAGTTATAGAAGACCTCATCGCCTGCCATCTTGGAACTTCACTGGGATTCGAACTGTGATTCTCTAAGGACTTTTTATTGTCAGAACTTATATTCAATAACTCTAGGATTAATTTTGGATTAGATTCTTAAACCGTAAGTCCTTTTTTATAGTTTTAACTTGTTTTTCTAGGGAAATAAATAATTTGCTAAATTTTACAAAGGTTGTTGGCTTCACTCGTTTCTTTGTTACTCTTGTACGAGCCTAGACATGTAGCAGCATTCAAAGCTTATATTCTTTTTGGATCAGCCCTGTTAGATATGTAGCCCTTCACTTTGTCATTTTCGCCGCTGTTTACTGACAATATATAAGACGTATTTCGAACGATTAACACGGAATGTAGACAACCGGTCACACTGGGTCGCAAAACTGACAACTCAGAACTACCGGTTGTAAATGGAAGACTGATTTACAACCTCGATACCTCGAGAATATTTTCTATCAAAGGCGCGATATGGTTTCCGTCATGATTGCAACAAATGAATCAAAACTTAAAGAAAGTCAGCTGGAAAAGATAAATTAGCAGCGAAGCTGTTTACATTTTATTTACGTTAAACTAGCTTCGTTTATTATCAGAAGACGTACCCTTAATCCAGAATATTAGAACTTTATAGGAGAGAAACATCGACTAAATACTATTTTCATATATGTACAACATTGCGCATGCAAAAGGGGCAAAATAAAAAAGACAAAATGTCCAGTCGCATGAGGCACCAAAGAGAATTCAAGATGTATTAATATTTTACTGGATCTTATAGGATCACTGCTGATCACTATGGTGTTTGGTGTTTTACGGCACAACTACAGAGGAAGTTGTTACGTGCCGATGCAACTAGAGTAAATTGCATTGCCCAAGGATACGCCACTTTAGCAGACACAAGCAGATTCGACCTCTCAGCCACCCTGGCTCTTTACTGACGACTGCGTCTTGCTTCCTATACACGTGATGCCTCAGATTACTATCTTCCTTTGTCTTTAGTGAAAGTAAAGACAAAGGAAGATATGTATATAAGTTCTGTATATTTTGCCATTGAAACCCCGCGCCGATGAGTTGCAATCAATTAATCACTGCAATTTATGGGGATGTTCCTAACAGTACGTTATGGGAATTACATCGCTGTTGCGTGAAAGACTTCATCGACTAGACAATAAGGAGACAGACTTAATACATTCGGACCACATTTGATATTTCTGCGAGGCACAAATATACCTCGCGTGTATGTTGGAGTAGTAATTTGCAGATAAGTCATACATTTTGTTAGCTGAAATACCTCTCCGAAAGAGAAATCGAAATATGTTGAGACTACATCAGCAATCTATACGATTTTATTGACTGCAGGATTGAACGAGAAGTTAACAGTAAATAGTTTATTGCTTTCGCAAAATGTTCTGTTATTCGTTGTTCCGGTGATACTCGAAATGGTCAGAGTGGCAGATTTACTAGGTACTGCCGAGGGTGTAACTTTGCCAATATAGAACTTGTTCCTGAGAACCATGATCGTTGCCTCCATTAACTGTCTCTTACAACATTCACAAGGTCGAATCCGTTTTACTCTACTTCTCCTAGCCCGTTTGGAGGTATGAGCAGCTTTAGTCAAAATAAATTTCTTATAAAAAGAAATGAATATATTTCTTGATTTTTATACAAAATGAAATCACTGGTAATTTTGTTCAAATATTTTTAATCAAGTAACAATCGTGATATCATGCAATGTTTTAGAAAAATATATTTACAGATCATACTTGATAATGATTAACATAGAAATGAACATCATTGATCCAGATAGCAAGATTATTCAAACAGACTGAATACGTTAAGTGTAATACGATTATTCACAAAGATTGAATACATTAAGTGTAATACGATAATTCAGACAGAATGAATACATAAAGTGTAATATGATTATTCCAACAAACTGAATACCTTAAGTGTAATACGATTTATTCAGACAGACTGAATACATTAAGAGTAGCACGATTAGTCAAACACTATGAAGAGTGATGCATTAAGTGTATAAAAAGTATGAAGAATAAAAACATTTAGCCAAACAATATTATTAAAACAGAATACATTAAGTGTAGCAAAACTATTCAGACTGTATGAAGAATGAATACAATTACGGTTAGTAAGAATACTGAAACAATATAAAGAATGAATACATTAAATATAGCAAGACTATTCAAACAGTATGAAACATTATGTATAGCAAGGTTATTGAAACAGTATGAAGAATAAATGCATTAAGTGTAGCAAGATTATTCAAATAGTTTGAATACATTAAATCGATTCTAGAATACTGGTTCAAATGTTTACATCGCGCTATAGTTAGTCCAGAATAATAGCGGAAGTACTTGTTAGAATTAAGGTACAGGGGTGTACGTTAGTGCGCTGATGTCAAGAGGAGTCTTTCCAAGGATGAATTCATTAATAAGATAATCCTGTATTTTCACAGGATGACAACAAAAAGGAGGAGCTTGGCTCATGTTCGAGAAAGTGAAGAAGTCACAGGAAATGTGTTATCAGATTACCAAAAGAAAAAAACAACATTGATCAGTATATAAAGGCTGATGAAGACCAATTCTGGAAAACGTTCGATTCACGACGGCAGAAAAGTCGAATTCCCATTGAGATGAAATGTAATAATAGTATTTTTTGGGAGCCTGCAGATATTGTAGATCACTGGGCAGTATATTTTAAGACATTGTAATCTCTACTGAATTTAGATAATACGAGAGAAGAGTAGTGAATCGGTTAATATGTAGAAGGAAACAACTCTAAGTGGAAAGTTTGATTCCATCACACACCAAAAACATGCGTCTGCGCTTTGAAATGTATCTCCAAAAGGCCAGAAGGTTTGGCGACATAAATTATGAACACTTTAAGTATAGTCGTACTACATTCAGGTCAGTTTTAGTTACCCTCTCCAGCTTATTGTTAATGTTTGGGTTTATTCCTGTCAAATTAGAAGGTCTGACAACATTGTTTAGAGACGAAACAAAACCAAAAGGATCTGAACAATTCTAAGACAAAAACGATTCTTACAATTATTTATTGTTGAAATGATCGTATGAAAATATTTACATACCGACATAAATTTGTCTTAGTATTTAATTAATGGTATCTTGGTGACGGATGCAGAAGAGGGCCTTATGAACGGTCTGGATTGCAATATGCCTTGTCCACTTACTAGCTGGTCATACTAATAAAATTTGGAGCAAATTATTAGTAGCTGTTCTTGATACTGACATAGCTTTGGACACTGTCTGGCATAAAGGCTTTTTTTTTACAAATGATTTCAGATCGCAATAATGACAAAATATGGAATGTGATAGCCAGACTTCACAAAGTTTATTTTTAAAGAAGAGCGTTCCGTTTCCGGTGTTGAAAGGGACACGCCAAGATGGAATAATTGCTCTATATTTTGCTTATCAATGAGTACCATGACGATCTAACAACATCCAATGTTAACTTTGCATTTCAAGACAATTTGTCCACGTTCTACTGTAGCATATGATCTGTTTCTCCCGATCGTTTACAAATTAAGCACTTGCTGGAGAGATTCTGAAAACTCCATAAAGTTGGAGTCCGGATACAATTCCGCAAAAGAGTAATATTCTTCCTGTTCATGAAAATTCATGACTTTTGGAATCTGAAGCTGATCACGAAACAGAATCTCTCTCTCTCACACACACACACCAACACAGACACACAGACACACACACACACACACACACACACACACACACATGGGTCTACGCTATGTTCAGCAACGCATTTCGTTTTTCTGTGTTCAAGATTCCGCGATCCAAGTCTACCCAGAATGTCGAACACGACTGAAAAGGTGAATAATCATGCAAAAAATCGCTTATATTACTTTTATTGTTGAAAGTATGTTTTTATTAGAGTTTGTCACTAAATACATGAACATTATTCTACTCCGGGTATATCTAAGGTTTGACTTAGTGTCTCTGCAGGAGTATTCCGTGAGTTGGTGGTTCTTGCTGTAATTTGCCCCCGTTTTCTTCCTCCACCAGTTTACTGACTGCCATGTACAGACTATATTCCGTTTAGAAATAGGGAATATCCAGAAGAACAACAGCAGCAACTCAGTGTTTAAATTTTACTTTTGATATCCATTTAATATAGTCTAAAATATATTGTTGCAGAATTTGAAATTTCATAATGTAAAATCCATGAAATTGTTCTAGAAACTCCAGGACAAATCATATTTTAACTCCTAAATATGTTGTGTCGGTGTAACTTTGCTCAACTTTGTCAGTGGAAGACTTTATGTGGGTGTACATGTTCTTGCCATAGTGATCCTCATTACATGACATTTTTCTGTTTATTTTTTAAGTGTTTGACGATCTTATTCACTATTTAAAGATACCTCGGCGTCATCATAAAGGGTCTGACGTGTGAGGTTATATTATTATGCAAGTAGAAGCCACTATAGAGTCCTATGACAATTTAAAAATATAGATGTAACTATGGGGGGTTGATAGAAATTTTAAAATGATCGATGGAATGGACCATATGGAGACTGAATTTGGGATTTGGCACAGGATACAGAACATGGGAATTTAGCATTAGCAACCGGTTCGGCATAGAATGTAATGAAGTGTATTGCTGTCTACGGCAATCTTAATATGACGGATGGAAAACTGCGGCCATATGAAAATGCAATAATGCAGTCTAATTAAATACAACAGCTATAATGATATTCACAAATAGTTTGTCTTTAACTCTACTCTGCTATTAATACATTTTCTCAAAACAGTGTAAATTCTGATAAATTTGGTGCGACGTTTCGTGTCCTTTTATTTTGTAGAAGAGTTACAATCTTAGAATGTTCTGTCATGTGCTGAGCAATGCTTCCTGAAGGCGGTGGGCGGACATCCAAATAGTGTCCCCTCTTGAGACTAATGCCACTGAGAAGATGTATATGCCTTTTCCTGCTAAAGTCTGTACGTATTTGACCTCATGCTGTAAATGACTATTCAGAAGGAGACGTTGCAGTCCATCATGTCCAGTTTCTGGAACGAAATGATTTGAAAACCCCATAACTCAATGAATATCATGAATCCAGTCCTTTGTCCCACGTTGTCCACTATGATCGCTCTGCCTTTTTCTATTTTATACTACGTCCAAAGTGACACAGTCGTTTTCCTTTCACGATAACACAGGAGAGTAAACCTGAGCAGGAAGAATTTACGGTCACACAGACGTCACGCTTTGTTTACCAATATTTTTCATACTTGGGACCACCACGTGATTAATGTTTTGACAAGACGTGTGTTGGTATCAGTTTAGCATATTTTTCACATCTGAGTAGATATATTTTTCAACTGTAGTTCATCCATTATACATTCCAAGTCAAAATCATATTATCTTCCATAGTATAAGACTTCAATCTCAGTCTAGATACGATTAATTATATGGTCCATGTAAGCTTAATGTTTCGGTGTCTCCTACGAATATCGTAGTCGAGTAATTGCTTAAAGATGTCAGCTATTATTTCTTATCCAATAAAGAATGTTACTTACATTAAACAGAAATATGTATTCAAATGTAAAGAGAACTGTTTGTAATGTTTATTGAGCTTGACCATTTTGCTTTTGTGTAGCAGTACAAAGCAAACAGGCCGATTCCTGATCCTGGTAAGGTATTTTGTGCTAAATTTTGAGCAATTTTATTGAGATTAAACAACGTTTAGAAAATTCTACATAATGTATGCTGTATATTGTTATATATGTTTTCGAGATTAATACCTAGCGCAAGACTGTCTTAGTGAACCTAATATTACATTTAATGCATACAATTTCATCACAAGATATCAAACGTTGAAGGTTTATTGAGAGGGCGGATGGGTGTAACGGCACATTTGACAAAATCATTATACATCACAAGGAAATGGGAGGACGGTGCTTTCTTAAAAAACACACAGAAGGAGCCGATAAACTAATATTCAAAAGCAGCTTCAACCCACCAATAGCCGCGTGTGCTGTAGTAGATCTTATCCAAGTTTATCATATTAATGTGTTTTACTTTCAATGTGGATCATAGTCTTCACACATCATTTGGCTTTGGCTCCGAGTGTAGGACCCATCACTTTCAAGGCAGAGATCTATATTAGCACGTTGACGCGCGGGGATATCGTTTGATGAATTAAAAGCAAAATCATGTCGTTGACATGTATCATCGACACGATTTATGGGTTCTTCTCCAGGCTTTGGTCGATAGCTAGAGACCTGACGTATATCCGGTCTTGTTTCAGGCCTGCATTAATTCTATCGAGGGATATGTTTTTGGCCAGGGTATTTGCTTCACGATGTTCCTGGTAGCTTGCTAAATCAACAGCGACAATAAACGCCTGTATTTGTTTTTAATTTATAAATCCACGTTGCCTCTACCAGGTCTCACAAACATAAACTTCCTTGCTCCAAATCTGACACAATTTCCAAAGATTTCGTAGTGATCATTACGAGTTATAATGTGAGTTGGATTAGCAGTACGTGTTTTTCTACTGCCCCGCACACAGCGAGAAGACATGATTATGTGATACAACAACTGACATTTAAAATGGCATCACGAAAAAGGAAAGCTGATTATTTTACCATCATCGACCTATCCGAACAGGCTAAGCCCATACCACCAAGTACGATGACATGTTTCCAATCACGAGCGTTAATGATCGACCCGGCGAGATCAAGTAAAATCCAACTTTTATTGAGTCTAATCATGAGATGACTAATATGGGATAGAATGTACATGACTGCGCCGGAAGATCAACTATCAAAGATAAACAAGTACTTAATAATCGTTTGTGCATGTGTTTTAAAATTAAATTTACCACTGAGTGTAAGTGATTGATTCTAAACATGGTGTTCAGTTTGCGGGGTCTGACGACAAGGTGTTGGATCGGTTGACAAATGAGGTTAACCAACCCTCATATACACTAAAATATAATTTTGCTAAGGGCAAAATACAAATGAACACTTAGGGCTATCCTACTGATCGATACCAATTCAAGACCAACTTGGTGTTGTAGAATTAAAACGTTAAAACACAAGGTAACAGAATGCACAGCCAAGTATAAAACACCCAGGGATTGTTTATACAACAATGAAGTGTGATTGACCGACAAATCCACTACAGTCGCATTCCCAGTTGATTATGTTGAACTAACACTGGTTCAACCAAGAAGAAAACATTTCGAATGTCATTCAACAAGAATTGCACTTGTTTGTGTACTAGTTTTTGGTGGAGGACGAGAACAATCGTGTCAAGAACTATTCAATGTCGTTATTGTTACGGCTATCTATGACCGCAATGCCAGGCCTCAACAACGCACAATCGCTGAAAATTTAAATATTCCCAAGAAAGATATTATATAGGATTCTATAGCAGCTGCACAAGTAAATACCAATAACTGATTGCACCCGAGGAAGGCCAGCGAGTCAAGCAACTATACTTCACGACTGCATTATTAATGGAAGAAAAATAATGATCCTCAAGCCTACTGGCTTGAACTAACTATCAAATGTGAGCAACAGCTGAGAAAAGAAATCACTAAGAGAACAGCAATACTCGTGAAATATGGATGTGGCTGTAGATAATATTGCCGTGGCAACCATTGTTGGTCAGGTATGGTAGGAATCGCAACCGAAGGAACTTTCATAAGCACACCAAACGGAACTGTCATTGGTGTTAGAGCCATAGTAACCGGCGTGACTGGCGACTCTTGTAGAATAAACTCGTTATAGCCGCATGGCAACTGACGACAAAACGATTAGCATGGCTGAGTTCGACACTTTGTGGCAGAAATGGAAAAGGACCGGCGACTCCGAGCATAGACATTTAAAAGAGGTAGGATAAAACAGGTAGTTTGTATAAACGCAGTAAAATTGAGTAATTTCCTTTTAAAACATAAAAATTATATAAATGCGAATAAAACAAGGGACCTGAGACCTCAAAATTAGCGCGGAAATACGATGCCGGCATGGTTCCATTAGTGTAAATGAAATCCAAGAAATGTGTGGGATCGGCTTAACCAGACTATATTAGATATGGAATGTTACATAATATTTGAGAGCTGTACAAAACATCCTCGAACAATCAAACAGATGGGAATCTGTAATTGATAGCATCACGTACATGGGCACGTCTGATATCGATAAGAAAGATGTTAAGACCATGATCGATAATCTCCAACTAATAATGAATAGATTTAATGTTATGAGATGGATTAAAAAAAAAAGAAACCGACGAAAATAATATGAAACCTTTATAAAAACGTTTAATACTTGTAACGCTTTTAGCAGTAGCCAGGCGCTTTACTACAAAAATCTGTGTGCATTTTATGGAACAACGATGCCATAAAGGAGGCAAATGGTTGACATACGAATTTGTATGTGACGCTAAACAAGAAATCGAGGAAGAACTCACTGAATAACGCAATTCACAAACCCGTTGGTACGACCGTCGGCGTACTGATTACTTTACGAAATCTGGTGCAAATCATTATCATGTGTGTGGACAGTGGACAGTGAACGTGGACGTATAATACTCGCGTCTTATCGGCGTTGCACCCGTGCCTGTATTTGTCATCTCAATCCCAGAGAGCATTACAATACTAGCAGTTTTGTTTGGTAATGATCTAGGATCTCGAGAGATCGAGAGAGAGAGAGAGAGAGAGAGAGAGAGAGAGAGAGAGAGAGAGAGAGAGAGAGAGAGAGAGGATATTGTTGTTGTTACCTTTGTTGTAATTTGTATACGGTCCTGCAATACAGCGATACATAAATCAGTATAACGATAATAAATCAATGTCCTCCTCTAAGGCACAGATATTTCCGAATACAAATCATGCATGAAAGCTTCGAAACAGTATGTCAAAAAATATTTAACAGTGACTTTTCATGCAAATATGCAAATAATGTCGTGCTTTGCTATAATGTTATTTAAAGACAATCAGACCATAATGTTATGTGTCACAACTGACCTTACCTAGAAGAATTAATCATTTTAATGCGATAAGCTAGACGTACCAAAGGTATCGGGGATGAGCCCATATTTTATATTATTTTAACTTGTTTTATATTTGTGTACGAAATACCGCCAATAAATACGTACCAAACTAATTAATCATGACAAAAGTTGATAATATTTGTCAAGTTTGAACTACTATTATGCCATTGTAGAAATGGCCGCTTTATTACTAATTTGGGAATTGTCATGTACCGCATATGTAGCTTAATTTTTCAGTAATTTTTACGTGTACCAAATTGTTAATTTCGAATCTGCTTCATCCCGATATAGTATAAAACATGTACCTTCCGTCGGGAACGTGTCTATATGATACCCTGGTGCTAGCATTTTATACAGCGACATGTAATGCGAAGTTCTTTGCACAAAGCGATAAGCCGGTATTAAATTTAGAAATGATTAAGCATCTTAACTGCTATGAATCATGAATTTCGCTATATTCGCTGTTATTAGCATCTTCAAATGATGGTGCTGGTTGTGTTTGAATTAATAAAATACAATTAATATTATGCATTACATATTTGTTCACAATGGATAAACGGCTCATCGTTATTTAAATGCATTTCCTTATCATCCATTCTGTGCTAGAGTTTACTTTGTCCTCAGATATAGATTGACGCCTTATTTTGTTATTTCCTGTTGCGTTCTGTTCACTGTCGAAGGGCATTATAAATTGTATTAACATAGGTAGTCCCGACCAATTATTTTATGAACAACGGAACCAGTCTAACTGTAGAGGTATCTTTAATAATATATTGCAAAAAACGAAAGTTTCTGCGTGGCTGAATATTACAAGCAGAAAAAAAAATTGATGCAAGTTTTCGGTGGAAGCCATTAGAATTGCATCGTTGATGCCGCCGAGGTTATACTCGATGTAAACAGGGGGATCTCAACAGGTAGGATTTGTTATAACCGATACCTACAAAAGGAACTTTCTCACTAACGAGGTTAGCAGCATAGAACGTTAATATGATCCAGATGTGTTTTGCTGATCTTACCATGAGAGTTGCGCAATGTGACTAAACATTAACATTACAGTATATGGGAATTGTTTTTGTTGTTTGTGCCAATTTATAGTATTTCTACATTTCCTTTTTTTCCGGTCCTTCTTGAAAAGAGGTTTGCCCTTGTTACGAAATACCTGATTTGACGCGTCTGATATGCCGTATTTTTAAACACAGCTGTATTTTTTAAGTTTGCTCTTCTAATTTGCGCGTGGAAACGAAGCTCTAATCGTCCGCTCGGCACGTATGATGCACAGGACCAGGTGACATGTTTAGGCATATAGATGTAATGCAGCAAATACTAAAAGGGAGGGTCGTTTTACGTCTAGCTGTTGGAGTGTGACTATCGTCATGGTAGATGTCTTTCTTCTAGTTTGAGCCAACACGTTAGGTGAGCTATATTTTTTTATTTTCAGTAATTTGCAGTAAACTTGGTGATGTATCTTGGTGTTATTAGACTGAGGCAGACGGGCGAATGGTATGCAGTTTTACCCATCCAGCAGCACCGTTGTGCAAGAGAGGCCTGAACTACCAGTCGGACCCAGGCAGCGGATTCTCATGTTGAGGGCTGACCGCTCCGGTAGCCTAAGTGGTTAGAGAGTCCGCTTCGGATGAAGGAGGTCGCGTATTCGAACCCCGGCCGAGTCATACCAAAGACTATAAAACTGGTACTAGTAACTGCCTCGCTAGGCTCTCAGAGCTAAGAGGTCAGTGTTAGGACAGGTTGGCCTGGTGTCAGGATAAATTTGACTGGTTGGGACATTATGCGACATGTCTACAGCATGATGCCCCAGTGCTAGACATTACTATAAACTGCCACAAAGCAGACATCGTAGTGATATGACTAAAAAATTATTAAAGCTACGTCAAATATCGAAAACACATACACACAGTATGTTGAGGGCAACTTAATAATAATAATAATAATAATAATAATAATAATAATAATAATAATAATGACATAATGTGATTATTAGTCATATGGTATTTTATCAGAGCAATGTTTCACTACTAAAGTTTGGCGTCGTAGTGTTTGACTACATAATTTATCACAGTAGTATTTGACCACTTAAGTTTATCATAATAGTGTTTGACTACTTGAGTTTAGTACAGTAGAGTCTGACTACTACAATCTGACAGTTATATATGATTACTAAAGTTAATCATTGTAGAACTGACTACTATGTATCACACTGGATATTTCACTGCCATACTCGTATTATTCATTTTCATGGTGTGAGAGTGAGAGAATAGACATGTACACTTTGATACATCTTGTATCGTTGAACGTTTAAATTTTGTTCTTCTTGAAACCCATTTCGGCCTCAAATCGTTTTAAGCTCGTCTTCGCTACAGACCTGCAAATAACAATGGCTTTTCCATACTCGTACTCAGTGGGTCACAATTTGGAAAGTATTAAAACAAATGTTTTTGTTAACTAATTGTATAATACATTTATTTCAGCAATGCAGGCCACCACACCAAATTAAATATAATTTCTAGAAATAATGCATATGCACTAGCTAGTTGAATAGCAAACATAAAATATTCCATGATGTCTTATTGTTTTTGGGTCCATTTTTCTTTAGAAAGGTTATGTAATAGTAAATCTTTCGTTGAACAGTTTTCTTTCAGTTTATCGGCATATGCTTTTTATTGGCATCTTGCAATCAATATGCGATGTTTAGTTGTGAAAATGAGAGACAAAGTAAACCACGAATATAGAAAGGCATCCAAATATACAGAGATTTTACATGAATATTGATTCGTTCAACATCATTCATATTTACTGCGAGATGAAAATATCAAATATAAAATGAAAATATTAGCAGATGGATGTCTAAAAACTGTTTAATATTCAATAAAGGAACACTGAACCACAAAAGTGTAGTATTAGAATGTGTTTTGGAGATCAGGAAAAATCATAAATATTTATTCACCCCTGTTGGCTGCATGGATTTCAAATCACAATGACGGAAGACAGATAGAAATAATATCTTCACTAAATATTTAATCGGGAGTATGTAAACGTAGTTACCATTGTCATTATAAAAGATTTTCATTTACTTTGTACAGGTACAATATATTTTGTTTTCATCGATTGTTTTGTTCAGCATCAATTTGTATATTGTTCTTTATTCAAATGGGTATTGCAGGTAAAATATAGCATTTGATACCAGTTATTACCATTTAACAACTGTTTAAGGGCTAGATGTTTCTTGGTATTTTTTGTACTAATATACAGATGAATAGCTATAAACATGCAACCTGAAACACATTTAGTAACTTGATCATGACAGCGGTAACTAAGTCGGCATTTTATATTTTTCCATTAATTTAGGACCTATAAAAATATCATAAGATTAGATTAGTTTCCTCTTCTCTCTCGCTGTTTCTATCTCCCTCTCCTGACAGTTCAGACATATAAAGTTCAAATAGAAAAAAAGCTTACTTGCTAATGGTACTGTTATTATACTGTGTAAATTGCATACATCTTTGTTATACATAGATGTTGAGCACTTCGCTTTTTAAACAGTGAATTCATGGCATCCTTACTTTGCCACTGCAATGTGTCTCCGGGCAATTACAAAATGCTCCGTAAATCAGAACAAAAAACCCCAATATTATGTTATCATTTATTTCAAAGTTATAAATATTTCATGTTTCAAAATTGATTTGTGTTGTGCTTGAATCATTCAATAACTCCATATGTCTGAAAATAGGTTACCCATGCTATCAGATTTTCCTTCCTAAGGTTTATATTTTTATTACTAACTTTACGCTTCATAGTATAAATCAAGACGATAGTAGTAATGGCAAAGGAAATAATTACTGTCATTTCAGAGTGACCGAAGCAAACGTTCTGACGAGCCGAAGCAAAACGAAGCCTTTTTCTATTACATCAAGGATACAACACATTGCTTCATATAAAAGTGACGGTACGCTAAGACGCTCTGATCTATTAATGAAAGAGGCTAACATTAAATAATAAATTGAAAAGTAGTTACATGTGGCACTTGGAAGAAAAACTTGCTGACAGGAAGATAATGAGATTATACAAAGTTACAGTGAAGGTAGTACGTTTTTCCACCTTCGTCGTAAGAAGCCGTAATGGTAGTATCCACTTTGAAAGGAACTAATCTCAGGATCGTAAGCTTTGACAAGGCTCGGTAACGTGTAGAAGTAATTGACAGTGTGTTTATGTGTAAAATATTTCTACATGCGTTCTTTTAAATTCCGTTGAAATGGGTTGACGACGATGGCTTTCGTTTTGGAATAATCGGTGATGAAAAAATTGTTTCTTTTTTTCAATACATTTTGGAAGGTTCGCTTCTGAAATTCGGTGTCTTTTTCTGTTTGCCATCACAGAGGGTGACGACCACTTTGTTTCAAAACCAATTTTGAAGCTCGTAATAACTCGGAGCTAGGTTTAGAAGTCAAAAGAATGGACCAAGCGGATTTTGGAAACGACGTCGATGATACAAAGTTTATATTTGTAAGAGCGATGTAGAAAGACAAATGAGACGTCTGCGAAATTGTCATGCTATTGATGTCCGATGCCCTCCACTTTCGTTTGACTTATGGAAATTTTTGTCGAATAGGTTTATGTAACGTGTATATCGCTTGTTCTTGTAATCATCGTGGCACCTTGGGCAAACGTACAATTTTGAGTTCAGTTTCAGGAACAAAATAAAATTTTTGAACTCACTCGCAACCAGCAGGATGGGCAGGATTATAGTAAATACAGACTATAAGGCTGTCCATGAGGGCAGTCTTCAGTAAGTCCCCCTCTGTTCAACGATGCTACTCTTCGTTTCGTGAGGTTCGTAATAGGCTTGGCGTGTCTGACGAGTCGCAGGAGTAGGAGTCGATAGTGGTTGTAAAGGGGTCACTTTTCTTGCTTTCCTCTTCACTTCTGTCATCCCCTCTTTCCGTTTTTGTTTCTGACGAAGAAATGTCGACATCATCTTTTTGACTCAAGCTTTAATTTCTTCCCATTGGGGAGTTGGGGACGGTATCAACAAGGAAGTGGGTGCCATAGGAGTGAGTATGGTAGCAGAAGACGTATGAAACATTTCGCGTTTGTCCACTTCTTTTTCTTGCATCTGTGTTGCTTCATCTGTCTTGGTTCAATTGAGTTGTTGGATTTTCATGATTGTCTCGAAATTGTTCGATATTTTCCTATTCGTTCTTTCTGTAGATTGGACTAAGGTAATGCTCCTTTAAAGACATTCAAGCAACATTCACACATGTTATCGATGATTTCCTTAGGTGCTTTTGTAATAACCTTTGTTCATATTGGTGGATTGTACGTCATCAGTACCGAAAAACAATCCCAATTTGAGGCTAACGATGAGGCAGTCTCTTACGTTTTAGTTTTCTGGGTGTCTTTTTTCTGGAGCAAAAAGCACTAGCGTGAATCGCCTTGCACACGTCTTTCTTACACTGGAATTCGTGTCCGCTGATTGTCGACAGGTCGTAGTAACTTCATAACGGGCATCGCTCGACTGTGAGGTACTTTCACCGGACTAAATCGTGACAGATCCTGTTTAGATAAATCTAGTGAACTTTGTTACACTCCCCTTCTGTTTTAGAGTCTGGATCAGGGTGAGTGCACTATTTAAGCAGCGGAAGCTTCTGCGAATGAAGAGGAGGTCATCGCCTGGGGAGACCTTTCTTCAGAATGTATTTCCATTTTTTTCATAAATTACTAAGGACGCGTGTTAAACCGGGTTAGGCAGGCATCATGGTCAATGACGAAATCGAAGGGGCAGGAGACACTGTCATCGAGGGA
Organism: Megalonaias nervosa; assembly: GCA_016617855.1. Taxonomy (NCBI): domain Eukaryota; kingdom Metazoa; phylum Mollusca; class Bivalvia; order Unionida; family Unionidae; genus Megalonaias; species Megalonaias nervosa. The sequence continues at coordinate 39,606 of JAECUM010017904.1, read as the reverse complement.
AGTGGTTTTAGAGCGAACGGTTGTGTCTCAGCAGCAGTGGCCCTCTTTTTAGTAGGTATTTGTAACAGGTTTTGATAAACCTCCAAGGTCTGAATACTGCTACTGACTTCCTTCCACAGAATCTGCTGCAACGCTACTGATCAAGGTAATGGGATGGTAATCTTTTATATCCACGTCAGGCAGATTCTGAATGACCTTAGTTAATCACAGAAATGTCTTTCTTTTTGAGGTAATAGCTGTAAACTTGCAACTAGATACTGAGTGGTAAATCGCGCAAAGTCATATCAGTCACTAGCTTGCACACCACACGCCGTGAAGAAGTCTTTTCTTGAAGCGTTATTACTTCTTGCAAACGTTTCTTGCAATCCTCCAGGTTTGGTGTGTATTTTGGAATTATGTTTACCACTTCCACCTAGTAAGTATATGTCTTAGCATCCGACGTCTTCTGGTTCGTGGATGCTCGACCAAAGTCTCTCCATTTGAAAATTTTTAAAAGAACCAATGATCTTATAGCACTCGCTTACCAGTGATAAAAACGTGTATTAAAGGATTCAATAATTCGTTTCTTTTCATTTGAATTATGACAAGCACTTTTTATTTATTCTATAATCTCCGAAGTCAAACAATAAATATTCGCTTTATAATATCTATGAAGATGAGATTACTTCTTGGATCCCACTAAAGGAAGGCAGAGACAGCGCGGAGACCATTAGACATGTTTGAGGTAATTCATTTCTTTATATACCCATTCGTGAAATGACACACCACAACTATAATAAGTAACTTTATCTCCTTCTCCCAAGTAGAAATATTCAGATCAAGATCTGGTATTTGTTAGGGGTTAGGTCCAGCCAGATATTTAGGCCATTTTCATATAAACGTCTGGAATCGAATTTCATATTCATAATAGCCAGTCAAAGCCACAGGTGACGTATATTCTTCCTTCACTGACTCACTTTGATGATGTGGTAGTGGTAGTAGAGTAGTTTGCGCATGAATGGATGAAATATATCGTTTGATACAAGCACGGCATCACGTTGTCCAGTAAAACGGAATGGTCATGGTGCATCTCTTCCGCTAGTAAAGAGGCAAAGTACTCGGTAATTAATGGCAAATCATTCGCATCCGTAGGGTGGTAGAAGCACAACATCGCTTGTCATAGTCACAGAAAGACATTGATTCCAAGGTAGCAGTACAGGAGCCGCCATAACGTGCTTCTTCGATGATTTCGCAGGGTATGGCATCAATGTGATCGCAAGGCACATCATTACCCTCGATTCTCTGACTGAACTTGAGTCCATCACTCGCGAGTGACTATCTTGAATGACTCATCTTCCAGCTCTGCATTTGTACTCGTAATGATGGATCGGTCTTGCAAGTTTCCCTTATTATACTGAGCCTCGGAGTGTTCGTACAGTAACGTGTTGTGGTCTGGAGGCCGCATTCGACGCTGGTACACAATTTGATAGACTTTTTCTAAGGGGTTAGTGACAATTTGGTAGTTTTGTAACCGTATACTTTTGTGTGGATCCAACGTGGTCACAAGTCATGATCCTATTTTGACTGTAAAACCTCTTTCAGCACACAAGGTTGACCACTTGACTCAATCGAGAGCTGAGTGTCAATTCTTTAACTTTGCACTTGATATCAATATATCCCCGTCGGTCCCAGTATTATTATCTGTAATGTTTGAGACCACCGCTAGCGCAAATCAAAATCTTGTCTATGGGAGATAGAACATCAATGCCCCCACCCAGACGGTCCCCTTGGATTTCTTGGTGAGGGCTATCAGTGCTCTAAATGTAGATGCAATTGTCGGCGTCAAAGTACAGGACTGGATCTCCTAAAAGTCTTAAGGCTTTGTACAATTTCAAGCGAGCATTGCCTGTCACGTACGATACAAAGAGGTGCAAATGCAGGCTCTTCTTCGTCATTGACCAAGACCAAATCTTCACGAACGACTTCCACGTGTTGCATCCTTTTTCCTTTGTCGTACACCAGTTCAACGTAGCGGTATGGCTCTGACAAGTACTCAGTCTTTGGTAAGCTCGGACGTTGAGCCATTCTTTCCCAAAAGCAACTGAGTACGACTTTGGCAAACGAGCGCCTTTCCTTGGTTCTTTATTTAGACTGATGATTTCCGATGTAACGATACTGTTCTTTGAATGTCTCTTCGTCTACTAGAGTCAGACACCAAGAGTGATAAACTTTAGTTTCTTGTTTTCAGTTTGAGCAATTTGTAGACATGGCCGGAGCAAATGACTTTAGGGGAGGAGTCGTCCTTTTGGTTGAGTTCTGTGTTTGGAGAATAGCAAATTTTGTAGACTTTTAACAAGAGGTATCCAAAGTCCATAGCATGAAACAATTCCATACTTATCCACGTTCCCATCAAAGCGCGTTCTTCCTCAGTGAGATGACAAGGATGGTCTTGGTTACAGGTATCGGCACACTACGGCATAAAGGAAACGTCAGTTTTCCTTGTAAATGGTATGCTAAGACGACATGGTACAAGTCGGTGGGCTGTAAGACTTTGCCTTTAATAAGGCCTTTCAAATATGCTCAATGTCGATGTGTTCGATCACCATTTGGGGTGTGGGGATGAGGTGGCCTGTAGGAAATCTATATTATTTACAAACCCAAGGATATGATACAATGAACACATATCGTTGTATTTAATTTCTTCTTCTTGACATTCGTCTAGATCTGTCATTCCAAACGTTATAAGCATTATACTCAACACCATGGCAAAATTACTCATAGACGCTTTCAATTGTACTTGTCCCACTTTCACGTAGTTGAGTTTGGCTCCTTTTATGGTGACGGAGGGACATTCGTTAACTTGTTTTGAAAAGTATTTCAGAAGAATTAGTCCATCGTATCCCGAAAAATTGAGTCACTGTAGCATTGCGATGGCAGTCTTCGTAACATTGGATATCCTCTTCATACTAAATGTCGTCGATAGGATCTAAGATTCATTGGCAAAACCGGGAGGAGCTCGGGGTTCTCGAAAGATTTTTCAAGTCCCCCTGGAATTCTACTATGCATTTCTCGCATCCCCTTCTGGCAGTATCACCGTTGCTTAGACAGCCATCATATCATCACTCCTAGTATCCATAGCACGCGCACCCCAATAAATGGTCTTCCTAGTTTCAACCATACTTAAACTATGTCACAATTATCAACTGCGTACAAGCGTTGGCGCACCTTATACTGCATGTGACTTCACGTGTCGCTCTCATCCGATTGAAAGAGACTGTGAGCAACCTGGCTGAGTCTTGTAACGCGATTTGAGATTGTGAAATATTTCAATCCATCTCGACCAGGCCTTAGACTATAAATACAAGTACACTGTTTCATGGTTTCATCTGCACTCAACAGCAGTCAAGAGGCATACCATGTTTACAAGTGTAAAGTCATGTTTGGAAGCTTGGAGGCATCCATATTCGTATGGGGGATGCTGTTTATCCCGAAATATCTTACTGATGCGAACTCATTATAGCCATCACTAAGATTACGTACACAGATATTTGGAACAGTAGGATTGATGTGGCAACGCAAGGCTGTCCGAAGAGGGTGTTGCTGTACGGACCACCTTTGAGACGAAGTTTGGGGGGAGATAAAGAATACCGGTGAGATGCTGCTTATTTTAAGCTCAGTTTGGTTTTGTTCTCACAACGACTCTTTCTGGAGTCACTCAGATCTCTAGAAAAGAGGGATACTACTCGATCATAGCCATTGATGTTTGTCTATGTGATATGATGTGAACTGTTGACCACATATACCATTTTGAGGCTACAAAACCCCTTTTCAGGCTATAATCCCTTTTCAGGCTTCAATCCCATTCCTGTTAACCCTCTAGACCCTTTTCACATAAGATTTACCATACATACCCATTGTGGCGCCTATAGAGGTCAACTCGAACACTGTTACTATGTCATCCCTAATTTTAGGTCAGCCTCTTGGCACATTGTTATCGTTGGAGGCTATACACACTGAGGCCATTGAATCCCCCGCACGATACTATTTGTGCAGATATACATATGATTTGTCTCCCAAGTGTCACATAAAACTACTTTGAAATCAAATCATCCATTGAAAACATAGCTTTTGTGATGTTTCTGTTTCTCTCGGTTGAAGTTTCTCCTGTCTGTTATTCTGAGCAATTGTGGTCGTAAGAGAATTTGATGATGTTTCTGCTGTCAACATGAGTTCCTTTACAGCGAAATTAAGGAGCAAAATCTGCAAAACAAGTGCTAAGGAAACAACTCTTTCTGACATCTAATAGTAACTAATAAAAACATCAGTTCTAAGGAAGAAATGATATATGTATTTGCCGATAGTTTTCCTAGAACTTCATCATCTAATTATTCAGCAGATTTTCGGCTGAAACGTCAGCGAGAGAAGATTCATATATAACTCACATCAGTTTTTTCAGAAAATTATAACCAACGCTTTTGGAACTTGTGGATGCTTTAAATAAGGTCCATGATATGTTCACCGGGTCTGATAAGATGCATTACTGGTCTCTGATACATCTACCAGAATCGCTCTTTTGGAGCTATGAGTGTGATTTATGGACTCCTGGTAATGTAGTAAAGACTTGAAATAAGTCAAGGTAATATCCGTTCTTAACCACGATACGGATAGCACAGATCCTATGAACTTTCGTCCTTTTGCTTTGCTGTTGTTGTTGTTGTAGGGTATAACGCCATTTTGCAGCACAAGATAGGCTATACATGGCAGTCAGTATAAGAGGTGGAGGAAGAACCTGGAAAAACCCCGGAAAAAACCACTGACCCACGAGAAACTACTGGCAAGCTTTCTCACATACCCACAGTGGCCTAGCCCCGGATTCGAACCCACGCAGACAGAGGTGAGACGGCAGTGATCCGTGACGGTGAGCGCTTTAGACTATTCGGCTCCGCGGGGCCACTCCTTTTTCTTTAACGTGATGTATCTGAAAACTTTGGACCCACGAGAAGCTACTGGCAGGCTTTCTCACGTACCCACGTTAGCCGCTTATAACCAATTTGATTGATGTATGGCTCACATGGATGACCAATGTATAGAACTTAAACACAACTATCTGTAAGGTATGATTATGTTGCAAAGGGTGGTCAAAGTATGGCATGTATACAAAAATACGCATAATATTTAATCCACAATTAGGATATACATATATATATATATATATATATATATATATATATATATATATATATATATATATATATATATATATATATATATATATTTTTTTTTTTCAAGTTCAATATTTTCGATTCGACCACTCTCGTCGGATCATTAAGGAACCACCACGCGTGGCCGGCCACTTTCAGTCTAGCAAAGGATCCATCAAGAGCACCTTTATTCGCTGCAGACTCGATGGCTCCAAACCTTTGCTCTCACTACGACAAAACCACTATCTTCCTCTGATCCAACGGCACCACTAACAGAGCACAAAGGTTATATGAAAACCCACAGAGTCATACGACTCCTGATCCAAAATCAGATTTACTTCCACAATCACACAGCTCTATAACTGACGAATGCTTCCGTAAGATGGACAGCTTCCTGATAAAACTTATGTTGCGTTTTGACGTTTGTGTTTTACTCGAATCTATAGGGTTACTGGTTATGGTATAATCAACTTCCACAAAGCTTAAGGTTATAGGTTTGTCTCACAGCAGGGATTTTGCTTGTGCAGCATGGAGTAAACTGAACTCACCATTCTGAAGTAACTTATCCACTATCTCGTAACGCTGTCCGCGGAATCAAAACTCGAACACATTTTAGTTCAGGAATAATGCATACACATTAAGTATACATAGTTCCCTGACGAATACAAGATTCAATTGGTATCTGAAGACTCAAAATTTTACATTGTTTTTCCAAAGTGGATTCCGATATGGCCCAAGTACAAATGATAATCTGGTTAGACCTGGAGCATTCAAACGAGATTCTTTTATCCACAGAAAACAGAGAACATTTAGCTGATGCTTTTGTTCGACTTGGTAAAGACCTATGATACAACATAGAAGTAGGAAGAATAAATGACCTGCACACTCTGCGTCTAGAAGTCCGTCTACCCACTTTCTTATCAAACTTTCTTTCAGATAGTGAATTCAGGGTATGAATAGGCTGATGGATGTGCCTCAGGTCAGTATGCTATATGGTACGCTTTTAACATCAAACAGTAAAATCACCGAGTGTTTGACGCGTGGTGTGGATTACTCCTGTGAAAAATAAAATATAAATCGAGTGTGGCTCATGTTAAAATAATTCTCACAAATCTCAGCATTAAATACTAACTTTCGTTGTTTCATAAGTCATTATTAATGGTCAATAATATGGATACATTATAATACATACATGAAAATAAAGAGGATTTCTAGGGTCGCTAGGCACAATAATTAACTGGAAAAATATTGTAATATCACCATATTTGACTTAATAATAATAATAATAATAATAATAATAATAATAATAATAATGAGGACTTTGTATAGCACCTAATCTTTAAAAGCTCTAAGCGCTTTACACCATTTGACAACACTTAAAAAAAATATATAATGATATGATTACAAAAATAAAAACAAACACCACGAAATTAGAAAACAGAAAACATGCTGTAAATATTTAAGGTAAGGATACATTATTAGGTCTTTAAGTCTGTTCTTGCAGTTGAAATAGGTGAGTTTTAAGAGCGCTCTTGAATGAGATCACTGTGTCTTTGCGTCTAAGTTCAGTGGGTAATTAACATGGACTTAAAATGATTAATATGCTGTAATTTTGGGTGGTTATGAAAGGTGTTTACTTAGTACGGATTCGTCTCCCTTTGTCAGTGCTGGTCCAAATTTGTCATATTTTCATTGTGTTTTGGCCTATTTTAAGTTCTTTTCCACTAGCCAGTGTAGTATGTTCATTTTCTGATGTACATGTTTAAATTATTTTGTGATTATCTTCAAATTAAGTCTCCAAATATAGGGTAATTCCACTGAAAAACTGCTCGTTTAAGTGCGAATCGCAATCCGCCCCTCCCCCCCCCCCCTCGTACTTCTGAGCGTTGTTGAAGTATTGTTAAGTATCATTCGAACCATTTGTGTCTTTCCCTCGTGCGTTTACGACCAAATTTTCTCCAGTCAATCTCTTCGTAAGACCAATGTGTTTCATGGGTGTAAAAAACAGTCGTGTGTGTTTTGCCAGACGCATTTTGACCGACAGCGAGTATACATGTGAGTAGGCCTAAAAGACCAACTACTACCGCAGCATGATTTCTATGGAGGTTACAATACAATGCAACGAAATAAAGCATTCCAAACTATGTACTATTTCAAATGATATCAAATAAACGTATAATATATTCTTCAGTGCTGAAGAGTGATTGTCCCGTATACTTAAACTTGCTGTACTGCTTCAGCTTTATTTAACTGGTTGTATAGATCTAGATTCACTCGAGTGACAAAACATTAACATATTATACTTTTTTTACTGCATAAGAAAATTCCACTACTGAAATATATTAAAGTGTCAGTACTGTTATTATGGTAAAAGCTGAACGTGTATAGTAGGAAGCATCCATTGCAGTATTACTACGGTGAACATTCATTGTCTACATATTACCTTCAAGTGACCTTTAGTTAGCCATAAGGTTGAAGAAACATTTCTAAAATTTATTATTCAAACAATAGGCGTGTTGTGTAATACGACAGTACTATATTCATGGGGAAATACACCCGAGTGGTATAATATTTTCATGTGTTTGATAATTCAATCTTGTTTCTGTTTGTTCTCTTTCTTGAGAAACATGCTGATCATATTTTCAGTTACTATTTTGATATGTGTGCTCTTTAAGTTCAGTATTGAGCCTCACGCATCATATACATGTATGTAAGTATTATGTATATCTATATTTTTGTAATTCTTGCTACATGAGTTTATTAAATTTTTGCAATTTTTATTCATCGTTGTAAATTGTCTAGAATGTCGCTAGTTAGGTTTTGATTACGTGGCAGGGATCTGTTAAAAGCGTACAATTATATAGTATCTATCAAAAGATGCTTATATATGTGTTCACAATTACTAATAATGATCATAATAAAAAGACATTTAATGGTGTCTTTGTATTAAGTTTTTATTAGCTGAAAGGGTTTGGAAGGTTCTAGGATAATTCAGTAACTTCCCTTTGGTTGCGCTAGGCCACAGGAATAGGCAAGTTAGAGATACATAGAGTAGTAAGATCCGTCACGTGGGGTATATTGTGAAATATAGTCGCGATATAATAGATCGTGTATATAAGGACAGAACTGAGCAATCAGATTCATTCTTAGTTTTGGAGTGATTCTCATTTCTTGTGTTCCTGTTGTAGGTCTGCAAAAGTGTTTCATGTTGAACGGAGATACTATTCAAGAGGATAAACATTTGTTAGGACTGTTCAGTGGAAATATAAAGTGCTTATTATTTGGAGTATAATATTATTCTGGAAGTATTGTGAATTATTCAAAGTAGTTCAGTACTACGCCATCCTGTCAAAGTCATGATTCTTGGCGAACCAGTACATTTCCGGTTTTGAATTTATACGAAACTTTGCACTGTTTGGACTTTCATAAAACATGATCGGTATTATTTTGGATTCGCTTCATAACACTATACGTTCCTCCCACATTTTAATTTATAAATTTGATAATTACATTATTTGTTAAGTTTTACAAAACTTGCTGGTTTGGCTTCTTTCTTTTACTTAGTTTGTGACCATAGAGTAGTAACAGTAAGCAAAAATGGAACATATAAAGCATATTTGGATCCATTTTGTAACAGGAGAATTTGGACTGCCTTGTTCCAATTTTATTCTTGATTCATTCTTTCTTGCACATTGCACAGTTCATTATTTTACTATTACTATCATTATTCAATTGCTGAAGCATAAATAGCTCTCTTGTTTTGTGATAAAAACCCCAAGTTGACATCAAGTTGAAGCTAGCCTTGTGCTGAAGTAAAGCCAGGGATATTACACTCCCTGTATGTTGATTATTTCTTAATATGTTATTCATCCAAACATATGCACACATTTTTGAAACGAAATTGCACAAAATATAAACAAGATTAAAATCTGGGAGACTGCCAATGGTTTTAAATTCTCAAAATCAAAAATATTATGTATGTATGCGCTTCTGCCAGATAAGAAGACAACATCATCATAAACTCACGCTGGACCGAACGCCTATACTTGTTGTTGAATAAATAAAGCTTGGAGGTATTGTCCAAGCTTGGAGGTATTGTTTTCAATAGAAAACTCAATTTCATTCCACACATTAAGAAATGGAAAACAAAATGTTTGAAAACCCTTGATTTTCTCAGAGTAGGAGCTCACTCTGACTAGATTGCAAAGGACAAGATAGAGTCATTGTACGAATTAGAATTTGGTAATACTTAAATAATCCACTCCTACATATTAAGCTGAAGATCCACCCGACTGCGTTTCTTGCAGCGAACTCTTCACAGGGAAGGAATAATTGATACGTTGTCTCCAAACTACACGCGATCGTTACTTCAGCACATGAAGGATCTGCTTGATACAGTTTTAGTTTTGTATTTTAAATTTCTTAAGAAAGTTAACTTTTATTCTACAATATAGCCTGTGCGCATTATATTTCCTGTGAGTAATCTTAATCAACATGTGTAATGTCAATCACACTAAATTAACTTTTATACATATCAGTTACATTTCCCGCTGATCGGGAAACTTTGTATATTATCCTTACCTTTCTGTGTTTGTACAGTTATTCCTGGTTGATAATGAACCACTTTTCATACATAAATCATGTATCCTGTAACCTTTTTGTGGCGCTATATAGCCCTACAATGCTGGTGGATAGTAAAAATCCAGTCAATATTAAATGTAACAAGCTAATTGCATATCAAGCTTTAACTTGATGTTCTTATTTGTTAATAATGACACACAGATTGCAAGTTACTAAAAACAATGTCAAAGGCATAGAACGTGTGCAAGGTCTGCTTGTGAAAAGGTAATAGTGCATATTTTTCTTTGGAGGAAGAAATCAGTATTTATCTGAGAGTGCAATTTGGGATAAAAGAATCAAAAATGTTATATTTTCATATTATTGCCAGGTACCAGCATTATATACATCTATTTAACCGTTATGTCTCTATTAAAATTGTATGAGGGCTCAATAGATTATATTAGAATTATAGATTAAATCTGAATTATGAATAAGTATATTATTATTCTTCTTTATACAATAATCCTTATGTAAACTGCAAGCATTATACCTACCTACCTACCTACCTACCTACCTACCTATATATATATATATATATATATATATATATATATATATATATATATATATATATATATATATATATATATATCACATAGTAGGTATAGTTTTCCTATAATATGTGCTGTTTCCTATTTTTGATATTAACACACGTTAAAATATCACTTTATGTGATTCTGATTGGTCCAAATAAGCCCATACAACTATTGTGCAGTATCATCTTTACTGATTGGCTGGGATCGTGGGAAAACATTTTTAACCCCGCCTTCTAGAATGTTTTGTTTTGAATTGACATTTTTGGCGGCCATTTTTTAACTCCACTCGCGAAAGGAAATTGAGGAAAAAGTATCTCGACTGTCTGAATATGGATATGTTACCCCCACAGGGGTTTGTTATGTCATGTATAACAATATCATCATAAGAAAATGGCCTAAAACTACAGGACAAGAACAACAATAAGAAGTAAATCTAAGGGTATTGCTTATTTGATAGCGGGTGGCGGGGTGGGGGAGGGAGGCAGTATATCTGAAACATAGATAAAGAATCAGCCGTATATACAAGCGTGGTTTAAATGTTAACTTAAAGAAGTAAATAAACTCACCTCTGTTCACAGAAGAATCTGGATACAAATGTGTCTCCTAATTGACAGAACTTTATCCAACCACAGCATCTTTACGCAGTATATAGATGGGATGCAAATACGACTCAAAAAGAAATTTGTTTACGTCTTCTTTACAGTCTATTGTTCCAAATAAAATACTGCAAATATCCGGTCACAAATGCATTGCAGTAAATGTGGGAATTTTTGCATCCAGTAATCCTATTTCACATGAAAATTGCAACAATGTAATGTTTAGTTCTGAAAGTGACATTGTAGGGTAAACATGTACTCTAGGCCTACTGTGTACCGCATCAAACAATATGGCATCACATCGCATTGATCAGTCTGTTTTGAAAAATGATTTTGTCGTTATAAAATGTTCTGTTTATTTGGATGGAAGCTTTTCCTTTGATTTATAGTTTGTAAAAAAGTACAATCTACTTTTACTAGTTCAACTTTGTTTGGGACTATATTTTATGTACAACAAATGAAAGGTGCACCGTCTGTCAGAATGAACGAAATTATTTGTTCTTCTTTCTATCTAAATAATTTCCACTGAAATAAAAACTATGTGATAAAAAGAATCTCAGATGGGTAATGATTTAATATTAAATTTATGAAACTCGTTGAATAATGTCCAGCTTACTGGACATTATTCAACTCGTTTCATAAATTCAGCATTAAATCATTACCCATTTGAGATCCTCTATACATGACACGGAGTAGATATCTTCATGAAGTAGATCTCTTGATGATTTCAATCTGACATGTGGCATATGTAGCTATATTTCATGTACAAAACATGAAAATTGTATGCATTTTTATTTCATATCGCCTCATCTTGATAGTCCTCTTCAGTCGTCCATACATACTTCGTTTAAATTAACGCTCAAGTTTAGAGATAAGAACAAGGATCACGAAGTAATGAGTTAGTCAGTATTCAAGTTAAACATTTCTGTACCATGAGAATGACACTTAACCAATGCGTAAATACCACAGTGTCTATCTGGAGGCATTGACTGTGCATAAAACATGATCAGACACGCTCGAAATCTGTCCGTAATCCTTCTTTATCAAGTGTTTACCTACATTACCACGCATCCTGGTGAGTACAGTTAACTACTGTGTTTTCTATGTAACTTTGATACATAAATTAACACAATCGTCTTTCCGTCTCTCTGGCTTTATCTCTCTCCATTTATCTTTCTCCCTCACACTTACATGAGCACACTACACACATGTACGCACATTTAACAGATAGTGATACAAAAGCGTGTGAGAATTAAAATACATGGATAAGTTATTTTAGTATTGTTCTTTTGTAAGAAATGCTAAATATGTTGAAAAAGATTTTGTGTAGAGGGCGGGGGGGGGGGTAGGTTCGTTTCTTTTTATATTTACATGTGTTTGTATTTACAGATAGTTGTGTTTTTTATTGTTGCTGTCCTTCTCGCATTAAGTTTGAATTATTTGTAGGCATAAACTGTTTGTTTACATGTTAATGATGCAAACATAAACGCACATGCACGCACAAACACAAACATACATACATACATACATACATACATACATACATACATACGTACATTCGTACATACATACTGTGTCATAACAGATTGAGAGCAGAAGATAAGAGAAAAGGTGTTACACATATTCTCTATTTGTGCACATTTTTTATTCTGCTGTACCAAATTCGATATAATTTTAATGCAATGTTTACCATATGTGCGATGAATTGTGCCGAGCTGCCTTTGATTTATAACTCAGAAACAGGTGGAGGTCAGAAACAAACACATGAATATACGTTCACTAAGTAGGATTTGTCAATTACATGTAAAAAAAACCCACCACAAAACGAATATGAGATTATCATCTTTCATGCCTTACCTTCAGAATAGGTTTAACACACTATACAATAAACATTGTGTGAACTTACATATATCATTCCAAACGGAAAGTTTGCATTAGATATGATAAAGTTGCAAGAACATATATCGATCCAACTGAAATGATATCTTTGTCCAAATAAGTACGCGCTCATATAATCTATTTACGTTAGCAATCCACATAAAAAAATATAATAGGAGCGGTTGCCTTCATGGTGTGGTGGGTGACAATTACACTCAGGTAAACATGGTGCTAAAGAATATTAACTTGAGAAAATATCACAGTTCTGTATATAGGACGAATAACTATCGACTATAGCGACAAGTTTATTGGATTTAAACATCGTTTATTGCTACATTTACAGCACATGGGGTCGGTCTACGCGTTCTCACAGCTTGGCAACAGCCTTCCTCAAATTCACGAATAGGTGCATGAAAGGCGACAATGACTAACATTACGTGTATATACTTCCGCATGGATGAGAACCACAGCGCAGTAATACAAATGAATAATAACATATTCATTATGATAGAAATGTTAATCCAAAATAAGCGCAAAACCACTAATTTAAAGTAGAAAACGGAAGACGGAATTGGGTGGGGGTGGGGTAGGGAATGATAAAGGGATTCCGTGGCAGGTGTTGAAGGGATATCATGCCTGTACGGAGATTTTCCTTCTGCGATTATTGAAATTTTTAAGTATCTTTAATAAAACAAATCTGGAAGATTTCAGCGGTGCGCGTGTTCATGTCAGTTGATAGCTCAACTGATCCAAATAGCAAGACTTAATGTATTAGCAGGGATGAATACTTGGTTTAAGCAATGCATTTGTCTCTATCGTGGTGATGAATGTTTATTACAATTTAAAAATACAATCGTAGGCAGTCACTCATTCTTATCTCTGCATGTGCACGATGGTTATCAATAAGAAAATTTGAAAATATATCATCGTCGCTGGTTTATATAACATCATACCGAATAATCGACCTTACATGTGAACCCGGAACTGTTGTCGAAATTTAACATGGCCGTGTCAATGTGAGGACGTAAGGAAACTGAACAGGAAACGTCCGTAAATGAGTTTTGGAAGATTATTGTAATGCATGGAAAATTTAACATTATCGTTGACACTATCGGTCGTCATGGCATTTAAGCCATTGTAACATGGATCGGCCGCTATCGGAAGTATGGAAAATTAACACGACGGTCGACATGGTGGGGACCAATATAAATTTAATATGTATGGGTTGGTGTGGAGATGTATGGTAATATAACATGAGTTGGTCGGTTTAGAATCTATGGAAAATCAATATTGTTGGCAACTATTGGGCCCATATAAAATTTATCATTAGGTTTGGGGCAGTGAATTCATTTGTTTAGAATTTGCCATTACGTTCAAGTCTGTATGGGGTCTGTTTGAATTTATTACAACGTTTAGGTTGATATAGCACCCTTTGGAACTAGTACCGATATGGAAAATCAGCCTCATGGTTTAGTGTGGGTCACTGTGGAAATTTAGCATACAAATGGATAGCATGGATGGACAGGAAAATGCAGATATAATTACAAACCACACATGCAGGCCAGTTTATAAGGTCCAGTTAATTCAGTTACCGTTTTGCCATTTCGTTGTTGGTGTGTCTACAATACAAGCGATTGTTTTGTTCTGTTGTTGTTGTTTTGGTTTTAGTGTCATTTGTCAGCTTAGGATAGACTATACATGGCGGCCAATATAAGTAGAGTAGGTGCAACTCAGGAAAACCCCGGTAAGAACCATCTGCTACGGGAAAAAACTTGCAGCTTTCTCATATACCCACATTTGCCGAGCCGAGACTCGAACACACGCGCACAGAGGTTAGATGGCAGTGATCGGTAACGACGAGCACTTTAGACCATTCGGTGATCCGTCCCCATCCCCTTTTATTTTTAATTTTTATTTTGTCTTCCAAACCAAATTCAATTTCAAATAAAATTAAACCACGCCACAGCATTGTAGGAAAAACGGATTTATCGTAAGCATAAATTATTTAAATTTTAACTATCATCAGTTGACTCAGGAGAAGAAAAACGTATTTAATTGTATTTGTAACCGGAGGGATATGTGAGATAGAGTAGCATACATAAATGAGAGCATGTTCACTACTCTGTTTTTAACGTCTGGTTTGTATTATTTTAAAGAAAACACATTGGTTCGGTGTTTTAGGAAGCGATTAAAATTCCCACGACCATATTTGCCTGTTTAAATTGACCAGTCAAGGAACAGCACAACAATACTGCAACCGATTTGTCAAAACTAAATAGAACGTTATAAATTCAGCGTCATGTTTGATCTACGTCTACATTCCAGAGGAATTACATTTGTACCTCATGGAAATTTAACGTGGTAAAGGAAGGCATATAAATGCAATTGCGGACAATATCCACACATATAAACCATTGCCTATTATTATGGAGCCCCCCCCCCCCCCATTACTCATCGTTGGTGGTTTGCCAACGGTATAAGCGATAAATACTTTTGTTGGAATATTTCAACGTGGAAATCGTAACTTTTACATCATTTAAAGTGTTCTAGAAATTTTGTATTCTTTGATAAAACAATATTGCGGAAGAAATTTATTCGAATAAGTTTAACCGAGATCAATTAATTTAGGACACAAAATAGATGAAGTTATGGATTCCTAGAGAGATGCAAATTTAATTGCAATTATACTTTGCTCTCTAGCTTTCATGCATTATTTAAAAGAATAAGAGGGATCCCAATAAGAGAATAAGAATTTCTTTTTTTTGGGCATGAGTGATGGTGGCATTTTTATTAGACGAATATATGCTTAATGAAAAGAATGTGAATGTGACAAAATAGCACGTTTCTGAATCTCGTATAAATGGCAAACAGTGTCCGTTATGGAATCTTAATGACATCCATAAACACCGGTGATACATGCAAGTACTCTACGGAAAAACCTGTAATAATCCGCTAGCTGGCATACGGAATAAAAATGGACAATAACAAAATAACATGAAGCTGAATCACATAACATGAGAAAATATCACAATTTTGAATCTTGAACAAATAACTATCAAATGTCCAAAGTGAGACAGGTTTATATTTCAATAAACTTAATACTAGACATTGCGTTTGAGTCCGTAATTGTTATCGACATTGGCCTTCCACCTGTACAGTAGGGGTACTATCAGACAAGGTAGTCATGCTGCATACATTTTTATTGCTAGGACTTATCTCTCCTATGTGTGCAGAGGTGATAAAAGCAAACATGAACACTACTCTAAACAAGGGCTGTATCGAAGTTTAACGTTACAGGACGCTATGGGGATGTCTTTAAATTTAACACTGTGTCACTATGACGGTACAAGCAAACTGAACAGGAATGCGTTATCAAGGAAATTTTGGGCCACTTTGTGAATGCATAGACAATTTAACGTAATCGATAAAACTATGGGTCGTTAAGGGTATTTAAGCGAAAATAGCACAAACAACAATTTGTCATACAATTTATCGTAAGAAACTATTAAAAAACATCACGTGTGAACACTTGAGCACGGAGAGGAAAAACATAAATTATTTTTTCCTACCAGAGGGAGAGAGAGAGAGAGAGAGAGAGAGAGAGAGAGAGAGAACATACTTCTAGTCGATTAAGTTAATTATTTATTTTGTATTACTTAACAATAAAGAGCATCGGAACGGTGTTTGAATATGCGATTAAAATTCCTCTGATCATATTTCATATGTTCAAAATGTGTTATCAAGAAGCGCCACAACAATATTGTGTTTTGCATTGCAGACGAGTTACATTTGAAGCTTAATGAAATTTGATTTGAAAATGGAACAAATGAATAGACAACAACACAAGCATAATTACAGACAATATTGACACATACAAACTAATGTCTATCTAATGCACCAAGTTCTCTTCCATGCACGTCGTTAATTTTTTGACTACAATGCCAGCGATGAAATGGTTGGGACCAATATTTAATTATTTATTTGTTGCAACTTCAGATTTACAATATGTTACGTTTAGATGATATAAAGTTATTTATTTAAATTGTTTAATAAAAGAAAGCGTGTTTGAAATAAAACTATGAACAAGGTCACTGCATTATTAGATTAAAACAGCTTTATTGAAGAAACCTATTTAAGAACGAGAATTTGAACTGAGATCAGTTGAAGCGAGGGAAGAAAAATATAACATAATTGAGAGAGAGAGAGAGAGAGAGAGAGAGAGAGAGAGAGAGAAGCCGTGTATGTAATTACGCTTAAATCGCGAGATTTTGGTGGATATTTTATGTTGTTTCGTAAGACCAAACATCGACGCTGATACGTTTGTCTTGTTTTCTGTGTCCCTCAAGGAAAGCAGCAGTAGTATAGTAAGATTCGTTCATAATTGTGGTCAAATGCCCTTAGTATTTCTTATTTATCTTTGGTGTGTGATTGTCTACAAGAAACGCGATATTGTATTTGTCTCGCAGTAGTGTGTGTGTGTGTGTGTGTGTGTGTGTGTGTGTGTGTGTGAGAGAGAGAGAGAGAGAGAGAGAGAGAGAGAGAGAGAGAGAGAGAGAGAAGCCAAGGTATATGAATGATGCTATATTCTCTACTTAAAATTTTATGATCATTCCTGTTGATTGCAAAAAAGAACTATCAGGAAGCCCCTCCAATATATGAACACACTGCCGCAATTTACAATTCGTTCCTGGCTTGTCTACAATACAAGCGGTGAACATTTTGTTGCAACATTTGCTATATTTTAAACTTTTAATTCTTTTTCCCCTTTACAGCATACAAACTTAAAAACGGAAAGTCTAAAATAAAAAGTTAGAAGCATCCAGCTATGTTGTAAAAATAAGTTAAGAAAATTATTTGAAAATAAAAATTCAAATGCGATCTTATATTTACAAATGGGGGCGAGGGACTGGTCAAATAATCAAACCCGAATGCCTTTTAGCTTAATTCTTGATTATGTTTTGAAATATCGCAGGTAAGATGCCGCTGATAGTTGTTACATAATCACAGTAACATACTAACATTTACAGACAACGCACGTCGTTTCAAATGTCTCATGATTAGAAACTACAATGTGTAGAGATGGGGTATAACATGATGACAAACACTTGTACTAGTAAATAAACACACTCACCACCTCATCCACTGGTTTAAACACTTAGTTATTCTTACAAACCAAGATACGGTATAACCGTCTTAAATCGGGTCTCTATACAGTGGAAGAGATAGTGTGTGTGTGTGTGTGTGTGTGTGTGTGTGTGTGTGTGTGTGATTTGGCTTTTTAACGTAGCTTTAACAATTTTTCAGTCACATCGCTACGATGTCTGCGGTGTGGCAGTTTATAGTGATGATTAATACTGGGGCGTCATGCCGCAGACATGTAGCATCATGTCCCACCCAGTCACATTATCCGGACACCAGGCTGACCACTCCTTACTCTAACCTCTTAGTGCTGAGCGCAAAATGAGGCAGCCGCAAGTATCGTTTTATAAGCCTTTGTATGACTCGGCCGGGGCTCAAATCCGCGACCGTCCACATCCGAGGCGGACGCTCTGACTACTTCGGCCACCAGAGTGGTGTCAAAGTATGAAGAGATATCTGCCAGTTTTCCAGTCATAGTTCAAATGTGAACTGGCTATCAATCAAAGGCACATTCAAATTTTGAAATGTGAAGGTTGAAGTGTCTCAAAGGAATGGCAATATACGGAAGTATGTTTTTGTTTCGTCCCTTTCTCAATCCACCGAATCACACTGTCACTGTTTACGCCAAGTTTATGCCAGTTCCCAGCAAAATGTCGTCCGTTCTGATTGCCAGAAACCACACAGGTTCGCAATGCTCAATTATAAAATCGTCCTCGAGAAATCTTGGACATCAAGATATACACATTTTATCTTTGCCAGTATAAAAGTTGATGAGATAACTCTTTTAACAACCGTAATCTATGCCACTGACCTTAAATTGAGGAGATGTACGAAGAGTCCGAACGGTTGCGACACATCACAAATATCGTTCAAACTCTTTTGAGAATAAAATAGTTGCTGAAGTAAAATGGGCAAATAGTACGACCCATCATTCTTGAAGCAAACGCATAATGGTCTGGAATTAAGAAGATACTTGATATTTACATGGCATGTTGACTGGATAAATGGGAATTTACAACCTATTTGAATTATTTCACTCTGAAGGTCAAATCCTTAAGTAATAATGTCTTCGTCATTGGGAGAAAATATTCTAAAACCAACCACGGCGACATGAGTTAGAGCAAGAAGTTGCCGACGACGTTATTAGAGAGGAATAAAGTTTCTGTGTGCATGAAACTAGCACAAACTATATCATCTCCAGCGTACTTAAAATGTGATCGCCATATTATGTTGCCGACGTTCCTGTTAGATACCCCATTTCCTGTCACAGGTGGGCGCATGTAATTATCTGCATGGGTGATTAGCCACTCAGATGTCTAGAATTTTATATAAATTGGGATAAACAATATTCTTAATAATCTGAAACATTTAAAAAGAGTCTGTTTAAAATTATTTCATTTCAGGTAATTGCACTTTCAATAATGATCTCTGTGGATGGACACAACTAGTGAACGATCAATACGATTTGTGGATAAAGGTTTTTGATTATGGTAAAAAGACGCACTGCTTTGATAATCAACAGATTAATTTAAGGACAAATATTATTTACTTTCTCCCTTAATCGCTGAATAAATTATTTTGCTAACATGCTTGATATCTTCCTTCCTTCTTTTCTTCCTTTATTCCTTACTTGCTAATGTTTGTACTGGAAACATTCAACGCTGGTTATGGCAATCGTGGAGGTTAGAGTAGTAGTAGCAGCAGCGTAAATAGTACCGGTGGTAATAGTAATAGCATAAGTCAAATAAATAATAGTGGGTAATGATGTCAGCGATGTCTGCGATATAATAGTAGTTTTAATTGGTGGTCGTAGCAGCAACAATAGTATTGTATGTCAAAAACTGAAGTAACTTTAGAAATAATAGTGGATTATGAACGACCTTTATTGCGTTATTAATTGTAGCAGTTTCAGTTTCTTATTTTCTCATTTTGTCAGAGTAGTCAACACTGCTATCCAAAATACAGTTATTTTAAAAAGTGCACCACCCCAATACCACCAACAATGCATATAAATGCAGGTTGCCTGTTTTATCGTTTCCTGATCATAAATTGTTTTCGGCAAATTATGCTCTCGAAATGCACAAGCCTTACGTTAGTGAACTACTTGTTATCACCCCACCCCCCATTCCAATAAATGAAATTTCCTTAAACAGGTCAGGTATGTTGATATTTCTCCAGCCTTGTAGGTCCTACGCGGGAGTTGCCCTCTTACTTATTTGTCCCTTATTTATGGTAGAATATTTCTTTAACAGTTTTCATGTCGCACGGCTCCTAAGGTGTGCCTGAGTTACGAATTCCAAGATGATATTTACCATTTCTGTCCCAGTTAGTGTATCATTTTATGCTGATACAATTTCTGGGACAGTCTATAGTGTTTATCGTAATATTTACTTCACTTACAGGGGGTAATCTCCCTCTGCTGATAATAATTCACTACCTTGCGCTATTACTCCCAAACATTTCAACATTTAACGTGTCTTCCGCCAAATATTTGAGTCTTTACGTTTGATATAGAAACCCGATTAAGGTAATACAGACAAAACCCTTGGCATTATATATATATATATATATATATATATATATATATATATATATATATATATATATATATATATATATATATATATATACAAACAGAGATCATATTTACATCAGCACCTGTTATTAAACAATTGTGGCTTGAGGTAATTACAGAGCGTCCAGGTTTTACTTCTCCTAGGTCTTTCCTTTCTCAAAACTATCGGAAATGAATGTAGGGAACTCTTTGTTAAGTTCAGTACCTCTTTGCAAATATCTAAATTTCAGACCACAGTTTCTATTTGCTTTTGGGGTCACCTGACTTGCAGAGACATAGAGCACTTCTTGAAAGTCTTCCAGTGCAAGGTAGGGGTGCACAGTGTTTAACATTCACCTTCAGGACTAAGCGCTATTTGAGATGGCGTGGATACAGTGGAACCCTCAATGTAACATTGGTCAGTAATGGATCTGAACATCATCTAGCACACATTCAAGAGGGCAATGATGATTATGTATGGCAAAAGTTGTTCCTAAATCTGGGGAATATCCATAGCTTTGTGGATTTCAAGATTCGTTTCACTGCATCAGTAGCATATGGAGATGACATGTACATCGGTAACATTCAGCTCTTAAATGGACCATGCAAATGTAAGCTTCTTTTGTGTATAATTATTATTCACAATTTTGTAAGTCCGAGGTCTTTAAAGACGACTATCATTTATTGATATGCAGTGCTTGTTTTATATAAGATTGCAAACAATAAAAATATATCGCACAAAATGATTTAAAAAAAAAAAAAACTAACTCAGATTAATTAAAACATATAGCTGTACTGAGCATTAAGATATATTTCTGTTAATATCCTTGATATGATTGATATGTCCATATATATTATATCTCCGCTATCAATTTATTCTTACGTCGTCTCGTGAATCTTTTATACGTCAATAAATTTAAATTTCGCAAAAATAAACTGGTACCAAGATTTTCCGAAGCACGATCCAACCATACTGGTAAAATAGGTTTCTCCGTTTAAATGTCTTGAATGTATGGGCATTGCTTTACATTGTAGTGGAATGTAATTTTGAAGAGGATATATGTGGTTTGATGATCACTAGGTTTCAGAGGATTGCTTACCAAGAGTTTACTGATGGATGGCCTGATCATACTCTCAATAAGGGTAAGTATACCTAGAATATATGTATTTAGTCTATTCTGCTAAATTCATGCAACAAACATATTGGTGGCAGTTGCCCTTTATATTGGCAGTTTAATATAGGCTTTTGTAGTGTCTTTCTTTAAGACATTATATTGGTAGTTGTTATTTTACGTAATAAGCAGACACACAATTTCTATTTCTGATATTACATTTCCAAACATATTTATGCAGATGATATTTTGAACAAAAGAGAAGAAGCATAAACTAGGTTTTGGAGGAAAGTCAAATAAACTAGAACGACAAAAACAAACCATAACCAGCAGAATAATAATAATAATAATAATGATAATAATAATAATAATAATAATGATAATAAATACAACAACAAAAGCAACATGGTGATTAAACATTTAAGACAACTAATTTTTCTTTGTGCTGTACTAATATATATATATATATATATATATATATATATATATATATATATATATATATATATATATATATATATATATATATATATATATATATATACATATAGAGAGAGAGAGAGAGAGAGAGAGAGAGAGAGAGAGAGAGAGAGAGAGAGACTTGTTTTCCTGTTTTTGAGCTTTATCAGTTTTGCTACCCTAGATTTTATTTAGCACTATAATAGTATATGTTTACATATGCATACGCACAAATAGTACATAATTCCATGGATGCATACGTACGTACATACAAACATAGACACACGTACATGCATACATACATACATAGATACGTACGTACGTACATACATACATACATACATACATACATACATACATACATACATAATGAACCGCTATTAAGAGAATGAGTATAAAACCACTTCCGGAACCATAAAAGTTTAAAGCTGTTCATATAAATTATACCTCTCTAAAACAAGTGATGGAAAGAATTAATATATTATGTTGTTTATCTGGACATGAATCGATTGACCGATACAACTAATCAACATATGTAGGACCAAAAGGACACCAATAGAAACATAGAACTGTATTAATGGACAACTGCTATGAATGGATGGAGGGATGGTGTTATATAATACTTAAACTCTGAATAGAAAAATATATTATCCGCATTTGTTGTATTTGCATTTTACACATAATTGGGTTCACATCGATCTTTGGTAACAATACAAATGATGCTTAGGTCATTAGAATATGCAATAATTTGTGGACAAAGTGCGTGTACAAACACCATTCTTGTTTTACATTTGCTAAATATTAATGAACCCTTTTTATGTAAGGAATTATATTTCTTCATTGTAATTGTATGAACTCGTATAACTTGCAATTATCATTACATTTCAGAGTATTACATTATTTTAGTCATCATTAATGGCATACATTCCATTTTAATATTTCAGTTGGAGGTCATTATTTATATCTGGAATCGATATATACAACAGCCACCTTAGAAAATATAAATTTCTTCCTCTACGAGTTTCAATGCCTAACATTCTGGTATCGAATGAGTGGGTACAAATCAGCAATAAGTGTCTTTGTGGATACTGCAGATAAGGCAGACATACGGGTATGGGAAAAGTCGGATGAGCAAAGCAACGATTGGCTTCCCGCAACCATTAACTTAGAGGTTGCTAGGCTAACGATGTTAACCGTTCGTATTCTAGGAGAATATGGATGGCAATACAGTAGAATCGGGCTGGATGATATAGCCATGATTTCTGTCTCATGTTCAGGTATGTATATTATAAATTATGACGATTATGTTGCTAATGAGATAGATGATGATTGCCAGCCACTTGATTCAGCCACTTCACGCCTTAACAATGGGGGGTTCACCCATGATAAATCTGTAGGTGTGTCAGCAAGACGATGTGACTGGTAATCGACATTGATCATAGTACTCTTTATGCAGGTAGGAAGTGACTGGCAACCGCAATCAATCGTAAAATGCTACATATACTTCGACTATTATACATTTAGTCATATAAATAAATTGATTTGTACAATGCACTAATTGCGAAAGACAGAAAAGATAGAAGCAAATGAAAGGATTGAACAACATGAAACAAGATATCCATTATGTCCGTTTGTGTTTGTATGTATTTATCTTACGATAAGCAACGCAAATTAAAAATACAGCGTGTGGAGAAAAAAGTAGCTAACATGGAAAAGATATCTGAGAATCTAGTTAGATGATGACAGCTAAGAACGTTTACATTGTCCATTCATCAAGACTAGTGGTTTATTTGCCCAGAATCATATAGCTGAGGTCATTTAAATACATTAAGTCAAAGCTGTATGTTGGTATCAAAAACAATGTGAGGTGGTATCATAATTTATCTTGCCTTTCGCCTGTAGGTAATGCTGCAACTGGTCCCAAATTAATTTGAATCAGTTAAATATATGATGACTTCTCGTGTTTGAAGGTTTAATGGATGTGCTGAAATCATACACTGACAATGCCTTTGCCAAAGGAAGATACCATTTACGGTCTGATAAACGTCTTTGATTTGAGAAACATTACAAACAACCTAAATACCTATACATCAAGACTAACATTTTTCTGTTTACTTTGTTGCCGTCATTAGTGTTCAGTATTGTGTGGACCAGTTTGTAAGACCTTTTTTTGTAGTTGTCTTGAAAAAAAGTTAGAAATGTGCACGAAGATATATAATCCAGTATAACAGTATCAGCAATATTCTTCATTGCTTCAACGTAGCAATAAGTCATCTCTCAGATGGATCAATTTTTTTAATGAGCTGGGATGCTTTGCCTTTAACGTGTTGTCTTTCATCGTGTTTTATAATTATTTTAAAACTTCATATCACGCACTTTTTTGGTTCACTTAATACTTTCTCTCCAATTTATTTGTGTTAAACAGTCATCTTAGATGAATGAGTTGAAATAAATGTGTTAGGCTTTTATGAGTGCATATGTTTAGGATTTGGCTTCGCCGACTGCTCACAGCTTTCTTACGTTTGCTTTTCAAAACCTTGTATTGTAATTATCCTTTGGTCCATTGTTGATTACTGGTTAGCACAAGTCATTCAAACAAAATCAAAAATAAAAAATGATGAGCTAATTCAAATTTGAATTAGTTTATCTTTTATAGTTTTATTTTGTTTGAATAACTTGTGCTATCCAGTAATCAATTTTAAACTCGATGCATGACACTGGAATCTTGAGCTGAATGATTTCTTCAAAACCTATGTAAATTGGTGGATATATTGATATCTTAATTATCTTCGTGCTATCTATATGCTGTAACCGAGAGATTGTAAGTATTGAACGGAAAATATTGTCAGTTTTGTTGTTGGTGTTCTTTGGCTTTAATTTCTGTGAAATTTAGCTTTCCTCACAAAACGTCTGGAATTCAATTTGTCTATTATTTGAATTCACATCGTAAATTAACTAGTTGTTATTTGGGCACTTTATTAGGTTTAACAAGTTTGTAAGCAATGGTGCTGTTAATATGTTTATTATACGATAATAATACCACCACTTACACAGTAATGCATATTGTATAAAGTACGGTAATCTGTTTATTCTTGTGATGATATAGTTTTGTATTACTCCTGTCTGAATCTCGTTGATTCTGTACTGTCAGTTTGCATGCCGTGAACGTTTCGATGCATGTTTAATATATTTAACTCCTGGGATTTGTCAAACTTAGACAATTTTCCAGGTCTTAATTTTCTCCACCTTCACTATATTTCAAGCAAAACATCACGTCAACGTTAACAAGATTGCAGCAATACTTGTGAATTAACATTCCAACTAACATTTACATCGACTTAAGATCAGCTTTCAATTCTATTGAAAGCGGTAGTAGGAAACTACACAAGGAGAAAAGTGGTAATAGATTTGCAAATGATCAAATACGAAAACACATCACAAACTGTCGTACCTTTTCAAACGAGTATCATTGTCATTGTGGAGACTTGATTTTAGACAGTTTAATGGCCGTGGTCGGAGGAAAATGCGCATTGATAACTAAGCAGCCAGTATGCTTTATTTGACGTTATGCTTCATATTTGTATTATCCTGTGTTGATTTTTTAACCAATTGATGCAGTTGAAGTAATCACAACGTTAATGATTAAGATCCAGTAAGGTACTAAATGTAATCTGACGCCGCAGTTCAATCGAATCATCAGTTTGGTAGCATTCATTTACCAGAGTGGTTCATGATAGGATGACAATATTTGACATTTGATGGCTCAGCTGGTCTCGCATTGACAGTTTACTTATATGCTTGTATCATTTGCTTGTATTTCATACTTTCCAACGCCTTTTTACTTACGAGTCCAAAAGTTACCTCCCTGTATATAGCATCTGCTTTTCTTATTTACATGTCCTGTTTTTTACTTTGTAGCCATTGTGAAATAATGTTACTTCTTTCTGTTTTCTGTGAAAACCAATATAGGATTAAATGATCATGGTTGGGTATTTATCGATGTGTAAATTTTACCTAATCATTCACAAAGTTAACATAAAGTCCTTCGGACTTTATTTACTTTGTGAGTGATTAGGTAAAATTTACACATCGATAAATACCCAACCATGATCATTTAATCCTTATAATTCCAATTTCGTCCTTTCTATCGTCAAATGAACGTATTCCATCAACAATGCATTTGAATTGAAGTAGCGCGTAGTTTTCTTTCATTCGCCGCTTCACATCGCCCCATTATACATAACGTGTACATAATGACAAGAATAGATTGACTGCTGTCACAGTTACATTTATTCAGAAACTTCATACTTTACATCTTAGGCAATGGCTACCCGTAGTTTAAACACATTTCGTTTATTTACAACATTCTTGTTCAATTTTAGTCAGTCCCATCTGCTACCTCAGATGAACATGGCCTTACATAATAACAGCTGATAAGGATTGAACAAGTGTGCTAAATTAAATTTCCAATAAAACCTGAAATCATTATGGATTTTATCAATGAACAACATGGAAATATGAACAAGATGACGCTATCCCTTGCTAAAATAAAGGTAACAATGAAATAAATTGTATACAGGAAAAACATTTTATGTCATTCTCAACAGCGTTAATACCTAACAAGGCCAGTTCAGTGATCTAATGTGAAATGAAATGTGACTACTGTCAGAGTTACGTTTTTTAATAAACTTCATACTTTACATCTTAGGCAATGGCTACCATTAGTGTCAGCACATTTCTTTTTATATAAAAACAATAGCAATATTCTTGTATAATTTTAGTCCTATCTGCAACGTTAGATGACAATGACCTTGCATAATAACAAACGTATGGGGATAGAAAGTGTGCTAAATGAAATTCCCAAGCAAACCTTAAATCATTATGAATTTTATCAATGAACAACATGGAAATATGAACAAGATGATGCTATCCCTTACCAAAATAAAGGTAAAAATTAAATACATTTTATGCAGGAATAACATTTTATATCATTTTCAAGAGCATTAATACTTAACAAGACCCTTTTAGTTATCTAATGTGAAATTAAATGTGCAGTTGTTAAATGTAGAGTTGCTAGCAAAACCGGCCATATGTTTTGTTTGGTTGCATAGTTGAGTATTGGAGTGCTGGAAGGACTGTGCGATTAGAGGTTTCGAACTTCGAATTGGAGAATTTATCAATCGTTGCTGACTTTAATCTGAAGTGAAGGGTGGGTTGGTGTTAGGGTCTGATACAGACAGAGCTTGACCACCATATGCCATATTTTCCAAAACTGAACTAATTAGTTGTTTTTGTTCAGTGCTAGGTCTTCGACTGTAAGTTTCTAGAGACTCCTTACGTTTGTGGTCTGTCATAAACAAAATATTTCTGGTTTCAAACCCAGCATCCAGCTTGAACTGCTGTTGCACGGAGTGAGTGACCAGTGTAGCGTTGCACTCCAGCATTCTTGCATATGTCTGGCATGAATGAGGAGAATTGCTTTGATTTCACCGGTTCACAAGTATACCATTTGTCAGCAAATTCAGGAGATCTTAGTGATTCTTTACTGCATTGCGTAAATAAGACCTTTGCTGCTTTGTCACATTTCTGAAGGAAAATTTTTACAGATTTCACTGGGCAAGTGTTGGTGCCAGTTGCATACATTCTTTTGTCTGATGTTTCTTCAAGCTTCTCATCAACACCACCTTGGTGTTTTTTTTTGAAGTGTTTCATGATTTAGAGTAATGTACTCCATGCCAGATTCATCATTTTCAAATTTTAAGGACGTTAGGCTCAGTTGATGGTGAAATTCTATATCTCTGGTCACAAAATGAATAGCCAGCAGATACCATATTTTGAATCGATGGGCAACAGGGTCAAATTTTTGAAGATACGCATTGATTTTTCCTAATTCTTCCAGTGAAATTACTTGGTAGTGCTGGGTTGGCCTTGAAATACCTGATTTTAAATTCAATTCAGTTTTGCATTTAACATCGAATTAGCATTTTTGAATTCTTTGTCTTTGACAATGTCAATATCTTTTCCATTGTCCTTCAAGTATCTGTTTATGGCAGCACGAACATTTTTCAAGGAATTCTTGTGATATTCTTGTGCCTGATCGGCTGGCATTTTTGTGCCCCTTGATGATAAAAATTTTGGTTGGGCCTCAGCGTAGAACCTTCTTAAGTGGCCACTCAGCTCGTCTGGTCTGATTGT
The DNA here is from genome assembly GCA_016617855.1 of Megalonaias nervosa. NCBI lineage: Eukaryota > Metazoa > Mollusca > Bivalvia > Unionida > Unionidae > Megalonaias > Megalonaias nervosa. The sequence goes on along the minus strand of JAECUM010017904.1, from coordinate 11,337 downwards.
GTTGAAGTCAAGTTTGTATCCAATAATTTCAATGCACCAAGCTGTAAGTAAATAGAAAAATATTCATAGCACTACAGTTCTTACACTTGGCAAAATCATTTTGAAATCCACATAAAAACAACCTTTCCTGCAATTTGTACATATTGTATACTTATGTTTGGGATTCATGTATGTAATATGGTGATATTAGTAATTATATCCTTCAACATTTAAAGTCTTTGAAATTTGTACAGAAGATTTATATCTTCAGAAGAAGAATAGCAACGCAAAAAGTTATGTAATTTCTTTTTCATTGAAATTAATGACTACACATCCAAAATAATTTAACTTAGCAAAACGATCACTTTATGGATTATTATATACATTTTTCAATGGTGTTAAGTCACATTTTGGAGATATCATTAAATTGTCATGTCAACATAGTATGTACTATGTCAATATATATGTTCAAGATCTATCCATCAAAGATATTTCATGCGAATAATCTGATTATCTTTTTCTTGTAGTTTTACCATTTAAAAATTTCATTCAGTCTTTGAATAATGGTCTGATAAATATTTTCTTTTTATTTTTGTGTAAGTGGTCATATTCACACTATGCCACCAACACCCACACACGTTTGAAAATAAGTAAACAAAATTAATTTTAAAAAATTTAAAATTTACCATTGAAAACCCCAATGCCCCATTTTGTGTTTCGTTTAGTAGCCTCTGAGTATTGATTTATTTCAATAGCTTTTAAGTCCTCCTCAGATAATTTCTTGAATCTTGGTTTATATCCCTCAGATGCCTCAAAATTGACTGTCCCAGTTCCCACGCTATTATTGTTGTTGTTGTGTATGGCTAGGGTGATGGAGGTCATGGGGTGCTCTGTGAGGGAATTTATCAATCTCTGTTCTGTTTCATTTTCAGCGCTTGTAATATCCATCCCAATATCATCAAATCCATCTCCATCTGCTTCAATCGCTGCTATTATTTCTTTTAACTCCTTCTCATCTAATTGTTCAAAAAAATCCGCAGATAATTGCAGTGAAAAATCACCTTAATCGGCCATTTTGCTCGACTATGTAGCAGACGAACGCTAAATTGTATAGTAAACTATGCATTTCAATCAAAGAATATTGGGAAAAGTATAAAAAGGGTATTAGTTATATTTATTTGCTGAATTAAAAATTTAAGAGATGAAAGAATCGTTTCAGAATGATGTGTCTGCAATGTTTATTTATATTGTAAACCGAAAGTAGTCCCAGAATTTGTCGATGTGAAAAAAATTCCAGATTAGTATCACGTGACCCTTTACATCCAATTATATTGCAGAAAATCCGTTTCGTTCATAAAAATTGGAATTATTTACTTTTTAAAATGTTTGCTAACTAACTGAGTAGAGCAAAAGTGGTAAAAAGTGATGGAAAAGATCTTGATCACACATTGGATGATCCTACTTATGATCAATACCATTACAAGCATACAAATGGTGATGTCATAACAGAAGATTATATCAACGTAATGTATTTGAGAATGGAATTGAAACTCCTCAGCAATCTATACATGGACATTTATTGTGTTCGAACTAATGAACTAATATAATGCTGATAACAACCTTAGTGTGGTTAAGAGTTCGGATTTAAGGTTACATTGAATCCAAGGAGTTGGAAATTCAAAATTACAAAGCGTGTTTGTACTGGACCAAAGAAAGTACATATTTTCAATGAGGGTGGATGAGTTTTGTTTCTTTTAAAGTAGCGTAGTATATAAACAAACGGTAGGCTGCAGTTCTGTAAATGAATTGACTAAAGACGGTTTCAAAATATTTGTCAGAAAAACAACATTCAATGTTTAATCCAGCAGATAAAGAATGTGCGATGGCTTATACAATTAATACAACATATGAATGTTCGGGTAAATTAGACAGATTTAAATAGAAATACAAAATCGCCAACTAAATAATCGTTGAGAAAGACTCTTGTAAAATCAACTTCAAAAACGTCCTTAAGAAGATACAAGTCAAATAATCTACATTAAATTAGCCATTTTACAAGAAAGCAGGAGGTGCAGAAATTTTAATAGATTAATATAAATAGCGAATATCCAAAGAACAGCTGAAATAATAACTTTTCCTAAGTAGGATGAAAGGGAATTATGAACATATGTTGATACTGTAGCAGATGTCAAATCGAAAATGCAACATATGAAAATCCGATTTTCCGATGTATGACAAAGTAAGAAGGAACATAAAAATAAAGACGCAATAAAAGAAACAGATGAAACAAAAACAGTTAAATTAAAAGGACTGTGGAAAAAATGGAAAAATATTGAAAAGAAAAGTACAAAATATTTCTACATTTTGCAGATTTCCTATACGTATGAAAACAAATGCATTTGGTAAAGAGTTTCATCAAATTCCAAAAATAATTATAATACCGTTAATATAATTTGATAGAAATTACCAAATGTACCTAAATTTCAAATAGTGATTTGTTTGCAATAGTTGCATCGTAGTTCAGATTTGTGACATATTGCTTCTTAATTTGTCTTATTGATCTACTTGAAGAAGTAAGTAATACTATTCGATCTAGATATATAGTTTTCGTTATAGCGATGCATTAAGCAATTTAGCTCGCAATTTAATAATCTATCAGCTTTTACCTGAATAAAACTATAAGTTTACATATTGTCTTCGAAAAAAATGATTTTTATTTCTTTCAGACTGCCTTTTTCTTGACGGGTTTTGCAACTGGGATGGAAGTTCTGGCTGGAGGATATCCTCAAATGGTACATTTTGTTTTCAGTTCACCATCACTTGATTCTTTCAAATCGGCATTCTCTCTCAGCCAAGGAATTTTTTCAGATATATATTACATGCTTGCCTTTTCTCTCCCGAGACAGAAAAAAAGTACATTGCTCTATAATCATTTCTTTCCTGAGCCATTTTTATGTTGCACACTTGAAAGCTATATATGTTATTACAGACAATGTTAAATGAGACTCTTCCTTCTCAATACGTGCTGAGTTAATAAAGCAGCTCGTGGATAAGTCAATGAAATTTCCTGCTGTCAATGGCTTCCAGCCTGACCGGAATCAGAGCGTGAAAAAACATTGGTGTTCCTCTTCAAATAATTGTTATTTTACTTTATTTTGACTATTATTACTGCCGATGCATCTAACTACTACCAATACCACTACAACAACAACAACAATTATTATTATTATTATTATTATTACGCCACCACAACACTATCATTATCACTTATATTTATTGCGCTGCTAATATCAATAGAGCAAGTAATACTTTTCAAACATCATTACTACTACTTGTTCTACCACAATCACCACTAGCACTACTACTACTACTACCACTACTACTACTGAACCTTTCTTACCACAGCCACAGCCGTAATCACTGTAGGTCTGCAGCGATATGACATTCCAAGAATACAGACACAGACTTCTTCACGCCAACAAGAGAAATAATGTGTGGCTATAATGAGGAAACTAAACGTTCAGTGCGAAAGATTCACTCCTTGAATGTCATTCATTTGCGTTGAGTTTGTTAAAGATGTGATACACAAGTTTGCTATGCTAAACATATGTATTTCGTATTTTCTACTGCTTGTGTTGAATTAATAGAAGTTGTATTTTTTTACAAGTTTCTCGAAGTATTTAGAGCGAACGACAAAAATGTAACACGGTACAACATCACGGTCACAAAATCGTTTTCATGAATAATAATCTAACCATAATTTGTAATGTCACGAACGTCATTAACTTCCAACGTCATATAATAATTTACACTTTTATATTATTTTATTACATAAATGCATTTCATAAGACTGGCATGTAAATCCAACTCTTTGACAATCAGCAATACAATCTCAAGGGTATTAGGTGTGGGATTGTTGTCTGGACGTGTCCTTTAAAACAGCTAATGCTTAAGTTGAAATGGAATCGTCGCAGCATTAAATGAAGACCCCAACGTAATTCATTTCGCTCATGTAATAGAAGGTACTGACTCAATATAGTAAACAGGCAGAATAAGTTCAATAAGAAATATTTTCTTTTCGTTCCTGTTGAGATGCTAAAATAATTAATAAAACTGTTTAAAATGACAACATGTTTCCTTGCTTTCAGGATATGCATATCCTGAATGTAATTTCAGAGATGGATCAACACTGATTTCACGATCAGAAATATTCCCTGGAAATAAGTGTCTTTCACTTTTGCACTTCATAGAATATAACGACAAAATGTACATTCAAGTTATGTTTCGAGACGGAGAAATATGGAAACCACTTTGGGACAACACAAGGGAGAACAAAGCAACAGTATGGACAACAACGCACATCAATATCAATTTAAACAAGAAGTCAATTATATGTATCAGAGTTGTGCATTCCCATGGCTGTACAGATCGATATTTCCTCAGAAGTATATCCTTGAAGCAAGGACAGTGTAAAGGTAATGTAATCCAAGAGATTTGTAAGCAAAATGGTAATTTCAGTGTTTACAAATTCTTATCGCAATCTGTGAGTAATTAATGTGTATTTTTAATTCTGCATCTTCGGTTTCTCAAATCAAACAGCGAGGTTCAGCGTGGAAGTATGTTCGTTAAACTGTGAGTGTAGGATTATAATGGCCCTACAATGATCAGGACAGAGGGGATGCTATGCTGAATTTAGCTTAAAGGTACAGTTGACACAAATACGTTGTCTTGTAATTAGTTTGTATATGTATGTACATAACATAAGAAATATATCGAAATTTATGTTATTCATGTGTAATACGATAGCAGAAGCTAGACATCTTCATGGCCATGATGCTTCTTTTTCTTGCATGTTTGTTTACTCTTTGGTAAGTGTATTAAGGTAAAGAGTATTGAAAACGAATCTTTCATTTACATTGTATATTGTAGCGTCACTTAAATTTTCGTTATCAGTGAATATATGTTTGATTTTCAGAGGCTGATACTACTACTACTACTACCACTATTACTACTAGTAGTATTTATGCTACTAGCACCCTCCCAAAACAAGGTACCGTTTGTGCTTCCATTAGGACCGTTGGTGCAGCTATTACTACCAGTACCACTTCTACTACTGATTCTACTACTAATGCTACAGAAACCTCGAGTATGCCACTGATTTTGAATTTGTTTCTTTTGTTTTGTTTTTGTTTGTTTGCTTTTTCTTCTTGTTATATTAACATGTAGTGTTACAACGCAAATTGTATATGCTAAGAGTAACACATTGGATCCAAGAAATGAACGTTTACAAAATGCCCACTTATACAGCAGCTAATGAACGGTTTATATCGAGTTTATGATGCCTATGATCGTCCCAAAAATAAATCGCAAATTCTTATACTATTCATTTGGACAAAGTAACAACTACTATTCTCAATTTTCACTAGCATATAACTTTAACGGTTTAATTTATTCGAATATATAATTTAACATTCATGCCATATAGTAGACTTTCTCATCAAAATATTTGTCTTCCTTTCTCATCTTCATTCTTCTCTTTTTATTTTTCTTCAACTTCTTCCTGTCCTGAAATTCTTTTCTTCCCTTCTTGCAATACGTAATAATGTTAAGGATTAAAAACTAATACTCATTCGACCCTATAACGTAACAAGTTCAATCTGCATTGACACGCGAAAGAAGTGCACAGAAGTCTAATTACTAATTAATGTCCAAAAATATCATGGCTTTCAACTGGCCACACCTCACTACAAGGAGGATCAGATACGGCATAATAGCATAATTTTGAAATATTGGACGCACACGTCATTCATTCCAACCATTACATTATTTGTGATGGACATTTGCATTCCTATTGTACGGCTTGTAAATTCCTAGCACCTTTATAATTTTCATTGTTTTGCCATAATTATCCTTACGCTCTTTGTCTCTGATTGGCTTATATTTAATGTACAAGAAAACTGAACAAGAAGATTAGGCAAAGCATTTTTACAGTAGTCAGTTATAATTAAATCTACATTTAATAATCTTTACGGAAACAGTACGCAAAGACTATTAAAATATTATCAAAATAAGGGTGACTCTACCATCTCAGATAGACCGCTCCGGTAGCCTAAGTGACTAGAATGCCCGCCTAGGATGCGGGAGGTTGCGGGTTCGAATCCCGGCCGGGTAATACCAAAGACTTTAAAAAATGGTATGACTGACAAATTGTTAAAGCTACGTTAAAAATCAAAATCTCACACCATCTCAGATCCATTCCTCTCAACCACAATCTTTCTATCAATGATACCACGCCTCAATTTTGTCACGGTCTGCAAACATTCTGATTCAGGTTTACTCTTACGTTTGCAGAAGCGGTTTCTTGTTGTGAGTGCAAAGTAAAGATATGTGTTAATGTACACTTTATTCATTTTTTGTTTTCGTTTTCAGAAAATATGCATAGAATTCTACATAGTTATGCAGCTATATTTCTTTGAAACACAATGTAGTTTTCCAATGTGGCAAAGTGTCTAGGCCACAAGAGTGTTATTTTCTCGATAGATTGTGATTATATCGTTATAATATGATATCCATTACATAACTTTCGGATGGACTATCGGAAACGTACAGCACAACCTGGTTGCAAAGCCGTACTCTGAAAGTAAAATTAAATATCTTTATTACGATGGACCAAGCGGAGGAGTGATACAATAACTCCACAGAATCTTGACGTTAGATATTATCTGTATTTCTTTTTGGATACTTTCTATTAGGTAAGGACAGGCTGGTCATCTGTTACTGCTTTGATATATTTTCTTATATACATCAAATGAGCATATCCGACTTAAACATTTCCTGCGAAGCTTTAATTAAATGTATCCGGCTCTAAAGAAACGGTTGCAGATGTTTAGGGCTAATTTTCACTCATGACTTCTCACTCTATCTAAAATGTGAACAATATTAGCAGAATGACATAGTGCATAAATATGAAAAATACAAGGAGGAAATTCCACTTCGTAACACTAACGCACTTATCTGTTGTAAATACCCATTAAACTTTTTCTTCTTGTATACAGTACGTCTTTTTCACTATGGTATATTGCAACAACATCCCATTAAATTATTTAATGCATCAGATAAAGAATACTAGTTCTGATGTATCCGAGAAAAACGCAAAGAAGAATTACTTGACTATTGGAAGCAAAAATTACTAACGTATTCTTCATCTTTAGTGCATATAATGTACGGTTCAGAAACAAAATGTTGACACTATATTCCGCCATGTTCTTGTAAACACCTTAAGCATAGAAGATACAAATTTATCCGTTGCACCAGATATTTACCTTCCAAAGAGTCCATCTCAGGCAACTTCACATTTGACGCGTGAACAAATAAACGGAACAAAGGTCAAGGAGAAAAACTTCACATGATAAGACAATCAAAATATTGTCTGAAATTTGTAATGCGGTTAATACAATCATTTTTTTTAATAAAAAAAACAAACTATGTTAATCAATAAATCATAAGATATGTTTATTTCTCTTCTTTTCAGATTGGATAAATAAGAGTGGGACAGAAAAAACAGCACGGAAGATGACAGAAGAAGAAAGCAGCAGTGGAGGTAAAATTTCGCAATTAATCAATTGTCTCCGTCATCAATGTAAAAGCATAATCCTAGAGTAATTATAAATTCACAATCACTGATCTCGTTATAAATATCAGTCAAAATGTTTATTTAATGGAAACTGAATCTTGCAATACGTAAACCAATTTGCCTAACAAGTTATGTTGCAGAAAAAGTTTTATTGAGTTTATTATTGATGTGACTTTAGAAATTTGTATTTAGCAAATTGCTGTGGTGTTTGGATTTTTATACTGCTAATCAATATCCCGTGGAACGCTGCGACATGGCGGATTTTAGTCCCGTGTGGAAAGCTGGGACAGGACAGGTTTATGTACCGCGAGGAACTCCTTAACAACACAGGTTTTAAATCCGTGAAGAAAGCTATGGCATCGATTTAGTTCTGTGTTGGAAATCGTCAAAAAGTCACTTGCTATTCTACATTTCTGCCTATTTACTAAATTTCTTCCTAAACGAATAGAAGTCGGTGAAATAGTTTGTAAACGTTTTATTTTGCTGAATAATATTCACCCATTACACTCTTGCGATGACAGTCTTGCTGACATTTTGCTTTTGAAAATGACAATGCAAATTTTAAGCATGTCTAATTCATCAATACTTTATTCCTTTTATTCCCTTTGTGGGTGCTTAGAGTGAGAAAAGCAACAATTAAGAGGTTATACGTTAATAATAGTTCAGATACAAACTTACAAATAATAGCAAAAGACAGATACGGTGATTACTTTTGCTTTACGGGCGGACTATCTTTGTGATTTGCGGAAAATGTATGCTTCAAGTTCTTTCACTGTGTATATTGGAAGGTTTTGTTTTGCTTTGTGATAATGATCATTGTTTATTTGTCCATAATATTTACAGTGTTATTATTTCCCTTATCTAACCATATAATTGTTTTCATTCAAGCTATAATTTAGTTATCAGCCGCTTAATTTTGATGGTTAGCACTGTATCTATCATTTGAAGAATATGACCTATTATTGACTGCACTCGTAGTCTTGTTCTCTGTAGCTGACGTCAAGATACATTGACACAAACACTGCTCCACCTACTCTATGTGTGTTCAAAGTATAATTCCGGAAATACACAATTTTAAACATATGCAGAGATTTTAGGTAACACGCATTTATTGCTTAGGTCCTTGTGCTTAACTAAGATGACCATGTAGATCATGCAAATAAAATCTTACTTGTATCCACAGTTAAAGAGTTTCAAAATATACTTAAAACAGGTTGCAAAAGAAGAACTGTAAAACTAGGAGAAAATTAAATATGTCTTTCATTTTGTATATTTATTTATATTAAGTATAACTAACGCTTGCCATGCTATAAAAATAAATTAAACACTTTAAAAAGGAGATCTAAAGAGGAACTCGAAAGAAACGGTAAAGTTTAACATTGAATATTTCGATGACGTATTACCCACTCATATATCAGCAATTTCGAAACAAAAGAAGAAAAAGAACGTATAAGTTCGATAAATCCGTTACAATGATCAGCCTATTTATTATTTTTATCAACAAGTATATAACACACAAGTCATACAGAGAGCATGGCTATTACCTCATGTTTATAAATTGATTTCGATGCGGATAAGTGCGTCTTTATCATATGATGATGATATAGAGTGGGACCGTATATGAGGGGCAAATATAGCAACAGTTGCAAATAAGGCTTATATGTCCAATCAGGCATCTCGCATCAACTCTGAGAGATCTCTCCATAACAGGGTATCTCGCTCAGAATGGAATTATTGGAATAGCTCGAGACTGGTTAGACTATATTAAAAGATTGAGATAAATCAAGATTTCATAATCAGGCTGATACATGATTGTCCCAGCAGGCAGGTTAAGCGTCAGTATGACATAATACAAAACCCAAGCCATATGGATTGAAACAGCGCACATACATACAGAAGGAGGGGATTAATATTAATAATGTGTTGGGGAACTGATTCTTCCCTTTTGATGGAGATAACTGCTATTTGTGGTCGCTAGAGGAAAAGCAACTTAGAACAACGTTGGTCTCAAATAGAATAAGACAAAAAAGTTAAGAGAAAAACAAAGTAAAAAACATACTGATACAAAAGAATTAATTGATACTTAAATAAAATATAGTTGAATCCGAATTATTACACGCCTGTGTTGAATGAATGTGTATGTACCTTAATTAGATTGCTTTATTGTAACAAAGTATTTTCTTAATGATTTTGAGGACCTTGCATACTGTTCTGGCTATACGTTACTAATCTAAAATGAAGCATTATATCGATTAATAGTAGATACTACGTTTATGTTTCAAATCCTCATTCAAGGAACGTAACTGCATACACGTGTTGAATGCTTTATATCTCATACAAATCAGATAAATGTATCAGTTGTTTTCCTATTAAATATTATTATACAATAATCAATTAAACTTGGATTTAACATTAGCCTCTGACAAGGAACTAATACAGAGGACGAAAGGTTCACTAAAATCAGGAGAAATACATCCTTTGTTGCAGTACAAATAATCAGACAAATATTAAATTCCCCAGCTCCACCCTCCGCAGAATTGTACCCAAGGAAGAAATTCAATATCATTCCTTATGGTGTTCCTCAACATTACCGTCGACCAGGTAAAGCCTATTTTCAGCGATTTGTCATCAATAGAGTTTTATTTCCTGATTTTTCCCATGGATTGAAATTTAAAATTCTGTGTAAAAGTTGGTTTGAGATATGAAAATTTCAAAGCATAGATGATTAAAACTCTTCAGATAAAGAATGTTGACTAGTAACAAAATATTTAAAAATAACAACAAAAGATAATAAAAAGGTGACGTTCAAGCCAGCATATAGCGATGTGAATTTAACAAATTTTAATCCGCGAAGTTATGATAACTTTAGAGCGAAATCACCAAACTGTGTTTTACGTCACCGACAGCAAAACCAATATCATTCCATTTGCAATTTCAAAAAAATAATGTAAACCTAATTAAAAGAAAATAAATGATTAAACGTTGTTTCAGTACTCTTAATCTTTGCTAAACGGTATTAAGGTAATTTCTACTTAAAGTTGTAAAACGTGTTTCTTTATATTCTTATCTTTCCTATTATATGTTATTTCTGTCAGTGGAGAAAACAATAAATCGTAGCACACGAGCAAGAACGAAGAATATAATTCACTTTGTCATGTTCAGCATAGAGGTAGATAAAGGGAGTGGGGATTGCATTTTTATGTTTTCGCAGTCCTCCACACTTTATCAATAGAAGTTACAGATAATGTTCTTTGTTCCTTTTTGAGGCTTAATAAATTTCAATTGTAGAAATAACCATATGAACTTATATACAGAATACCAATTTGCATGAATTTGGGGATATGAAAATCAATTTGTTAAGGGAGGTCACACGGAATGTTTTCGCGCATTGGCATGGAATAGCAGCAATCAATATCGTTGCATATTTCATGGAGGCATATTGATCCACCGATACACATTAGGCCCAGTATCATCGCAAATCACAAGGAAATATCTGCTAAGCACATTCATCATCGCTGATTGACTGCATCAAAATATCCTGGTTTTCCATGAATACGCTTAAACAAACATAGGTCATCAATAGCACAATGAAACAAGCTCTTACCCACATTCAAAACCGCACTTGTTCGGTCAATAAGTGACTGTGTTTGGAAGATAAACTAAAAATGGCTAATTCAAACACCATGAAAGATATGTTGAGTCACCTCTCCGAAAATATTAACTTG
>JAECUM010017903.1:0-38854 GCA_016617855.1 Megalonaias nervosa | reverse complement strand
CTACCATGGATTTATTCAGTAATTTAATCATTTTGGACTGTAAAGCTACCATATATGGGTACAATAATTTAATCGTTTTAGTCTGCCTAGCTACCCTCGGTATAGTAATTTAGCAGTTTTAGACTTTCAAATTGCCAAATATAAGTATATGAATCTAATGGTTTTAGACTGTTGATCTCCAAATCGTGATCTTATGGTGTCCTCCTGGAAATAGTAGATCTTGTGCATTTATTAGTATCAGCTATGCTGATGATACAGCTGAGATTACACCAAGATCAATTTGTAGAAATTGTATGCAGGTTACGTTAGTAAAATAATGTTTATCGTTTTTAGTTGGCATGGAAAGAGCTGAATGTTACGAAGAATTATGTAATATTTCAGTTTTATCGAATGAACTTAAAATTCCATGCCCAACATAAAATTATCTCTCGAAACAAGATTGCTTCGGAATTTGCTGATTTGCTGATGGATAGATAGATAGATAGATAGATAGATAGATAGATAGATAGATAGATAGATAAATAGATAGATCAAATAACTATATGAAAAAGTACATCAAATTTATCCAAGCAAATATTGTAAAAATATGTTTCTATTTATCTTTATTCTAAGCAGTGGCAAACCTCAATTGAACTTGCATTCTTATTCCCTGCATTTTCTCTCTAAAGCTTGGTCTAAGTATGTCCATTGCCCATATAATCCAACGTCAGCTGAATGCGTTCAGACGACAGAGGCATCTGTGCCAGATTAGTAAATACTGTATTTATCGAACAATCAGTCAATATGTTTGTTATTTATCAATCACTGTTATCTCAGTTTCCTTTTATTATGATGAAATTAATTGCGCTCATCTTGATCATTCATATGCAGTCAGGGAGCTCGTTGTAAAATGAAATGTATATTAGAGATGAAGACATTACGTTTTACTTCTCTTTAGTTGGTCAAAACTTTAATGTATGACATCAAATGTCACGGACTACCAACTTGAAAGACCTAGAAACCCTGAATTTCGTGCAAATGATGTTTCTGTATCGCTCATCCTTCCCAAATGGTCCAAAGTTTTCCATTTCTGAACATTATCTCCCTCCATTGTATCTCTACTTCTTGATTCTCTTAGTGTCATGTGTCAACACTGGTGTTGATTTAAAATTTTTCCAGTGTCAACACCTTTTACCACAATGTTCACAAGAGAAACAAACATAATTAAATCAATAAATTAGGTCAAGATAAATATACAAAGAAATACTAATGACGGATTTAGTATAATCTTGCATTGTGCTCATTTACATATTTTTAATGTGGACGGATTGCTTTTCATGTTTTATGCGAAGATTTAGTGTATTTGGCTTTAGCTCTGTTTTGTTATCTAAAATGTTTATTGGCCTTTTCCTTGCGTAATTTATGGCATGATATAGTATGATACTACAAATGAAACGTACGCGCTGAAATGATAACAAATGGTACGAATAGGAAATGGTATTGACAGGAAGTGGTACATATAGGAAATGGCACTGCAATTAACGAAAGCCACGAACGATAATAATATACGCAAAAAGTGACCAAAAAAATGATACTGCAAGAGACAAAACAGGATTAACATTTTGTTATAACTGTATAATTCCAAATTAGTTTTCAGTAAAAAAAAAAATGAGCACTTTGTAATTACAGTGAATAATATTTTGAATACATCCAAATCAAAAACTGAACACAACTATATAAATCACCCTGCTTCACGTGTGTTAGCACGAATATGTAATTTGTCAAGTAAACAACATTATACAAAAACTATAGAGTCAGGATGAGGGTCCAAAGTTCAATAATTTAATTTGGCAACAAGATAATGTGTAGTACTATAAGTGTAATACAAATATGGCAAATGTCAAGTACATCTGGTATTTCCGTGCGGTAACACGAATATTCTTGACTCAGATTAAGATAAGGATTATGATGTTTCCAAACATTAATGTGCCTATTCAGGTACACAATGAACATGACTTTGGACTAAGGTCGAAAACACAAGTATACGGTTCATATAATCATGGAGAAAGAGCCAACAAACAATACATATTAAATATACATAACACCTCTCTTCATAAATGAAAATAATGAGATATACAATAAAGCTATCTTTTAAATAACAGGCAAATACATATGCGATTATAAATTGCTAAAGATGAAGTCATATGAATGACATGAAATAGACATCAAGACATATTATACTTTTATAGAATGGAAGTGCTTAGGCTATTAGAATATATTTTTCCTTGAAGTGCTTGATGTCAATATTGCATTCCTGCAATATCACACTCCATATTATAATCTTTGATTTTTGTTATTCATCTTGACAGTGAAAGCAGACGTTGTAATCACTGTCTAGAATAGGTAGGGAAACAGCCGACCTAGGAAACACTTCAAATTGTTGCAAGTCCAGTATCAGAACCTGATAGTCCTTCTCGATTGTGGAATGTTTTCTCTAGAACTTATTTGAGATTTCAGAGAAAAAGCACATTGGATGTTGTAAATCATTTTCGTGTCTTGCATCAATACTCGACCAAGCCCAAGATCACATACTTCAACATAGATTTTAAATAATTGACTGAAGTTTAAAGCTGAAAGAAACGGTGCACTTGTAAGTATGCCCTTTGACGTACCTAAACCTCCTGACATTTTTAAAAACTGGTTTCTTACTTAATTAATTTGACAGGGGTACAGCAATTATTAAACCATTTGAGCAAATTTTCTGATAATATCCAGCCATGCCCAAAAATCTAGTCAGTCGATTTTTGCTGACAAGAATAGGGAATTCAGAGATATCCTTGACCATGAATCAATTGTCATACTTGTATCAGTGATTGTATCAAAGGATTTTTTAATGGTCTCCAAGTGATCTTCTCAAGTGTCATTGTAGATGTGACATCATCTGTATAAATATAGATTATGGCAAATATCTAGACAAGATATAATCATGTTAAATAAACTTTGGAAAGTACAAGGCAAACCGTTTATTCTAAAGGTAATGAATTAATATTGATGAAGTCCATTTGGAATTACGAATGCCGAACTTTCCTTTGCGTGAGTGAAATTGGCCAGAATCCATTCAGTGGATCGAACCTAGTGACACATTCTGCATTTCCAATTTTTTCAGTGCAGTAATCGAATCTTGGCAGTGAAATGAATCTGTTTTGGTCACATTGTTTCCTTTTCTATAGGCAGCGTACCTGCGGAAATTATTATGCGGTTTGGGCAGAAAAGATAACTGTGAGCTGCAATCTCTTTTATTTCATTCTATAAAATCGTTCTCCAACAAATACTTAATTTATCTTTTCAAACAATCATGTTTGAAAAGTATGATAATGCTGCCTCACAGGCATGGAATTTTCAATTTCAACGCCGCGGTAGGTTTTCCTTATAAATGTTGGAACCTCTGGAAACGAGTGCACATATTCAAACAATAGGTGTTTTAGTTTATTCTTTTTTTTTCTTGTTTCTGTAGATGTCAACGCTTCGGATCCAGATTATTCATAACTTCTGAACTCCGAACATTTGTTAATCCAACATCTCTATAGTCCGATTTCATGTCATCACTTAAAAGCACACTTTGTAGGACAGGTGAAACTAAATTGACTGAATGACCAAAATGACTATCGTATCCACTTCCTTGTTTAAGATATTTATATGGAAAAGTGTTTTCGTCTCCCAGGAGTATTAAAGATATAATTGAGATCAATTTACTTTGTTCTAACTTTGTAGGACCAAAATGCTTAATTGGATGAGGACTTTAAAGGTATGTGCAAGAGAGCCAGAACCATATCAGCTGGCTGAAAACTCCTTTCCCTTTTATTTCTGTCAAACCTTAATTTCATGTATTATGTATATCTCTATTTTAGAAACTCCTTGTGCATGATTTTATTTAATTTTTAGAATATTTATTAATGGCCGCAAATTATATATAATATCTTTGGCAAGGTTTCCCTGCGTAACCTGCATCTGTTAAGATTATAATATTGCATAGGATCTATAAATAGATGCTTGCGTATGTGTTGGCAATTAATAATACTAATCTTAAAATAAGACTTAAATGGCGCCTATGGGTTACTTTCTGCTAGGCTGATGGGGTTTCCACCTTTCTGTAAGGATTCAGTAACTTCACATTGGTGAACTCGAAAACATGAATAGGCAAATTTTGACGCAAATGAGTAGCGTATTCTGTCACATTGGGTTTCTTTGCGAAATATAGTCGCAATAGACAGTATATATAAAGAGAGACCTGGGCAATCAGTATGAATCCGATGTTTGAGTCATCTGCATTTCTTGTGTTCCTGATGTAGGTCTGCAGACATGCTTTGTGTTGTAGTTAGATATTATTCCAGTGGAAAATATTTGTTTTGAATCCTCAGAGGAAATAGAAAGCTCTCATTATTTGGACAACACTACTAATCTGGAACTGTTGTAAGTTATTCGAAGGGATCCTCGACAACGCCATTTTAACAATGCCACGGCTCTTGGAAGACCGCAATATTTTTGGTTTTGAAATATATAAGTTACTTTAATTCATATAGGACTTCTTGATAAGGATATGTTCGGATTCACTTGAACATAATGTACGTTCCTTTCACAGTTTGCATTGATAACTTTAATATTTAAATTGTTTGTTAAGTTTCATAAAACTTGTTGCTTTACTTCTTCTCTGTGACACAGCTTAAGACAACAAAATCGGAACAGAAATTTGGAGGTTCGTCCGGGATTCAAACTTCAGAGAAAATGAAAATCTTTTTGAAATTTAAATTCAGTTCAAATCGGACTTTATTTAGTAGCTAATATTGTGATTTTATATAGTGAAACCATCAAGCTTTCACGATGTCAACTAAAGTGGAATGCTTTCTTTTAAATCTTATCCAGGAAGGGTTTGAATCCTTGAAAAAGGCTGAATTGCTCAAATTTGCCAGACAATATGATATTTTAGAGACAAAGTGATCTTTGTTAAAACAAGAAATAAAACATATTTGGTTCGGTTCAATATTGTTAGAAAAGAATATTTTGGATACAACTAATTTCGGTTTGTTTGGTAAGTCTTAAACTGGCTCTAACTTGCAATATATGGAAATAAAATTAAAGTTCAGGAATGAAATGAAGTTACAAAGTTTCAGGATAAAAAGAGGAAAACGAAAGAGACATATTAAAAAAATGAAATGGAGTTGAAACAAAGACAAAATGTGAAAGAAATGTAAAATATAGGAAAATAGATATGCAAATGGTTGCAAAACAATGAGATTCAAAGGCAGGAAAGAAACGAAAGAGAGACAGATACAAAAAGAAAACGAGAGATGTTATTGAAATTAAAATTTAGAAAGAAGAAATTGAGATGGAAATTCAATTAAAGTTAGAATAATCAGAACCGCTCAATAAAGTTCAGATTCTGATGTTTACATGATGCTTCTCCTTTTAAGGCAAAAAGATGCAGGTCAATATTTGTCCACATTTGAAAAAAAAGACAAGTAGCCTAGAATTAAAAATGCCCACTGGACTTTGTTGGCAAACCTGGTTAAGTTTATTCCTCACTGTCAGTAGAAGCAAGTGCTGATTATGGGTTGGTCAAGGAATGTATCTTGAAGGGTTATGAGTTGTTTCCTGGGTCATATCCACAAAGGTTTCATAAAGCTAAGAGGAAAATAGCCAAAAAGCCCATGAGTTTGCCATGGAAAAGAACAATTATGTGACAGGTGCTGTGCATCTAAACGATTGTCGAAGATTAAACCCATATAAGTCGATCACAAGATTGATACGTTAAAAAACGTTACTCATACAGCTGACGAATATTCCTTTGCTCACAAAATTTCATTTGTCAATCAGTTTTCATCTCAGCCGGTGGTCAGTAAGAATCCAAATCAATCTCAAACGTGTACTTATAAATTTAAATCTGGTACAACTAATAAAATCCAACGTCTGATAAGACTGATCATAAATCTGTATATCTTTCTACGACCACTTATTGCATGAAAATGAGGCACGTTGTTTCTGATTGCTTTAAGGAAAAAGTATGCAGCTTAATAAAGACACGGCCGTTCTACATGCTATTGTTTCTCATAGGTCAAGGTCAAGGTGATGTATTGAAAACAATACATTTGTAAGGTCAAACAAACCCCAGTCTTACTCTGTTATAGTGATTTATGAACCATTCATGTAATAAATATCGCTGATTGGTGATTAGAAAAATCCTATTCCTATTAAAAGTTTAAGGGACACAGGAGCTTCTTTGATTATCAGGTACTTTGCCTTTGTCTGTGAAGTCGTCCTCTTCTGGAAGTGTTCCTCTACATAATGTTAATTTGCAAACAGAAATGTTTTTGTAGTATTGACTGTTGTAGCTGTGAATTCTTTGTCCACTCAGGTTCGTAGTGTATTGCTATACAGTGATTTAGCTGGATAAAAGGTTGTGGTCAAGTGACTTCGAACTGAAATGCCTTGTGTGAAATAAAATATTGATTGTATTCAAACTCAAATCCCTAAATTATGCCTTGCATGTGCTGTTACTAGAGATATGGCGAAATGAGCTCTTGAGAACGAAGTTGATTAAGAAGCTATTTGTTTGGCTGACACATGAATTTATCAGGATATTGATGAGATCATTTTGCTCCTGTTGCTGATCAAAGGAAAAGGTATTTATGATCGTAGTACACTTTTAACTAATCATTCTTTTGTTTCTAATGAGAGAGACAAACGAAAACCAATAGTTGTGCAACAGGAAAAAATCATGATATTTCCTGGTTGTTTCAGAGGACTGTTAGTGAAGTTGACTCTGCAGAGGTACCAATTTGCTTGTTTTGGAAAATGGTCCTTGTGAAAAAACTGGAACCACCTGAAGTACTAACTTATGACGAGTGGTCATAAAGCGATCAAATGGTGTTAACTAGGTGATATTGTCTGCGATTTTTAACTTTTGACAATGAAACTCCCTTGGCTTGTATCTGGGAGTAAATAAATCTATCACAATAGCTTACATCAATTTTACTGACCTAAAATCAAAGGTGATGTTTCTAACTACTATTGGTCTTGTCACAACCAATTCCAGCATTAGATTAGCCATTTAGTATAATACTGGTCGATGGTATAGGTCCTATATCTAGGACCAAGTTAGGCAACCACTACCTGTTGACCATAATGTGCTTGATGACAAGGTTTCAAGTGGCAATTCTTTTTACTGAATATTGAGATTAAAACTGTAGTCAAAGCCTTAATAAAGTTCTTAAAACATTTCGGCCTACTTAAGTCCGTCCAATCCGATCAAGAGTCAAATGTAATATTAGAAATCTTCCAACGGGTTATGTATGAATCGATATTCAAGAGTTAAAGACATCTGCCAATCACTCTGAAATCCAATAGCCGTTGGAAAGATTTCATGAGACTTTACATAATACGATAATGTTATATTGCTCTGAGCCCAGAAAAGATTGGGACGAAGGTGTTCACTTATTGTTGTACGCTGTTAGGGGTTCGGTTCAAGAGTCCCTTCTACTTAGTCCCTTTGGACTTTCTTTTCGGACACACTGCTCTTCGACCATTGAAATTGTTTAAAGAAAACCTGTCTTTGACAGAAGGATCAGAGATCAAATTACTTCACGATGTTTCTGACTTTAAATACCAACTATCAAAAGCTTCTGAAATGGCAAGACATAATCTTCTACCCAATCACATATGAAACTAAGGTATATCAAACCTACAATGAAAAGAACTTTCAACCCGGTGAAAAAGTTCTGGCTCTCTAGCCTATACCTAAAAATGCTCTTCAGAGAAGGGATTATGGATTAAGAAAGTAAATGAGCTAAATTTTATGATCGATGATACTGGGAGGCGGAAAGTGAACCAGCTGTGCCATATCAATATGTTCAAGGAGTACGGTGATCGAAAAAGCTCTGCAAATCAATCAATAAATTAAGTTCTTCCTGTCCGACACAGTAACGATTGCATACATCCAGCATGTAATGACTTTGATTCAAACAGTCTCCAAACTTCTGAAATAATGAACAATCTGGACATTAAATGAGCTAAATCAGCTAATATGTGAATCTCAGCACTTGTTTCCAAATGTTCCAATTCGAACAAAGAAAATCTACAATGATGTTGAAATTGGACTTATTAAACTTCTAAAATTACACCATTACAGTATGAATCCTCTCAAGCATTAATGGTTGACGAAGGAAGTTGAATATTAGTTGAAGGATGAATTTATTGAACCAAGCAAAAGTAATTGGAGTTCGAAGTGTTTTCTTGTGCTGAAACCCGATAAGTCTTTCCGTATGTGAACATACTACAGAAATGTGAGTAGTTTCACCAAAACAGACTCGTTTCCAATACCAAGAATTGATGACCCTATCTACAGAATTGGAACTGGAAAAACTTTCGTGAACCTAAGTCGAATAATGATTTTACACAATGAAGAGGAGCAGTAACAAAGCCTCACTCTATTCCCTGAATAAGAAAACTTTCGTTAGAAACAGTCTTCTCAGGAGCGGGCAACTACTGATAATAAAAGGCTAATGGAAACTACTGTTTGCCGTAAAATGTTTATAGGAATAGGCTTGGCAGAATAAAAATTCTAATATCGAACATTTCGACATCAATTGGTTATAATTCCTCATACTAAGATCAGTCTTTGGTTTGTATCACCCATATATGAGCTGCTTTCAGTATATGGCTGTGACCTTGACCTCTAAAAATAAGAGCATTTAGAATAGTACTGTCTTGATTCTTCTGCTTATTTTCTAGAATGAATGGCTGTGCATGGTTCACTCTTTATTCTTTGGAGACGAAAATAACAAGGAAGCGCCACTCTGCCACAGCCACCGTATAAATGATTTTCAGACTGCATTCAATAGAATTTTTATAAATGAATACTGTTCTTTACACAACCCTCACCCGGTTATTATCTCTCAGTGAAAAGGCACATACTTCATTTATAGTCATGTTATTATTGTCTAGTATCATATCAATGTATCAAAAATTACCCTTTGATTGCCCAGTATAATGACAAATCAGTGGAGATTTTTCATTGTCCAGTTTCATACCTAACTATCACGTATATGCGATTGCTTTAATAGTTAGCTGACTCTGCTATATTGACCCTAGCATGAGTAATCGTAGGTACGTTTCCAGAGATATGTAGATTTTCTTTAAGAAATGAAATATTTGGCTAGAGCTTCCACCTCGGATACGGGAAGTCGCTTGTACGTATTCCAACCTACTCATACCAAAGACTTAAAAATAATACTAATATCTGCCTCGCTTGACCCTCAGCATTAAGCTGTTAGTGTTAGTTCTGGTCGGTCTAGAGTCTGGATATTTTGACTTGGTGAAACATGATGCTACACACGTCCGCGTCTTGATACCCCAGTCTTTGACATACTATAAACTGCCACACTGCAGACTTCGTAGCAATATGACTGAACAGTGTTAAAGCTACCTTAAACGTCATCTTCGCTGGCAAAGGTTCCGATGTGGTAGCTCTATCTACACCTTGGCGTATCGAGCAGATATTTCTGTACCTCGGGTCTGTGAATTTCATTGGATGCTGCGTCAAGCTAATGCTTCTAATCAAAATTAAGCTGTTCAAATTTGAACATTGTTCTTAAATGTTCGAGACAAAGCGAGCACACAATTTGACTGGACTGATAAATAAGCCATTTTCCACATCCGGTCCATATTTGCACCAGTATATTTCACTCATATACGCCTTTAATAGCTTCCCTCTGGTGCGTTGTAATACTTTCGATGTTAAACTTACAAACTATCATTTTAGGTCAACTGCCTCCACATTTATTTTGGCTGATGTACAATGCACCACGCTATTGGTTAGATAGCATAACATACTAAGGGAGGCAACTTATGACACACAATAAATGTCGCTAGGATAAGGCACCAATATATCAGTTCCATCCGCCAAGGTGTATATTGAGTTATTATATCGGAACCTTGGCTAGCGATGATGCCTTAAAAGTCTACATATCACACACACAGATGCAGAATTACCATCTTCAATGAGCGCTGCATTGAGAATTACCATTATTAACGGACAACTTGTTCAGATACAGAATTACCGTCTTCATTCAATGATGCGTTCATATACAAAATTACCGTCTTCAATCAATTATGCGTTTAAACAGACAATTACCATAACCAATCAATGAGGCGTTCACATAGAGAATTACAATCCTGAATCAATGATACGTTCAGATAGAGATTAACATCTTCTATCAATGATGCGTTCAGATACGATATTGCAATCTTACAAATTGCTATCTTCAATCAGTGATGTGTTCAATTAGAATTCACATCTTTCATCAACAAAACAGTCAGACAGACTTGCCATTTTCTATCAGTAATCCGTGTAGATAAGGCATTTCCATGCTCAGTGATGTTTTCAGATTGAGCACTACCATCTTCACACAATGATACGTTCGGAAAGAGAATTAATATCTTCAATCAGTGATGTGTTCAGAGAATTATCATCTTCAATCAATGATGCACCGAAATAGAGAATAACCATCTCCAATCAATCATGCTTTCAGATATTGTATTACCATGTTCAATCCATGATGCGTTCCCTCGAAAATCATCGATGTGTTCGTATATAGAATTATCATTTTCAATAAGCCGTCATCTAGCAAGAGCGTCACCATCTTCAATAAATGAGGTAAACATTACAAATGATAATTATAACCCAAACAAGGTACCAATTGAATAATCCAGACTACGCCATAATGGTTGTCTTGGTCAATAATAGTTTCAGCAGACGTAATAATAGCTTTAGTAGTAGCAGCAGTAGCAGTTGTTGTTGGGAGGATGTTGGTGTTGGCATTATATATTTTGCTGTCGTAAGAAAATGACAGATAGAGAGAAATAAAAGTAGTATGACCTGGAAATCTTGTTACGGTCAATGCTTATTACAACGTCAGCATGAAGAAGCTGATGCGGTGTAAATAATAGTGCCTCACATATAATCAAATGGATTAGGGTTGAATACTCGTATAGGAAAACCCTCCTATGCTATCTTAGTATATCTTTGGGACATGGATAACGCTTCCAGTTTCTATGCATCATTCAACTAATAAACGGTTAAAAGTGACGGTGAAATGCAATTGCAAACATTATGATGTTGCCATTATTATTATTATCATTATTATTATTCTTATTATTATTATTATTATTATTATTATTATTATTATTATTATTATTATTATTGTTGTTGTTGTTGTTGTTATTATTATTATGATTCTTCTTCTTCTTCTTCTTCTTCTTCTTATTCTTCTTCTTCTTCTTCTTCTTCTTCTTCTTCTTCTTCTTATTATTATTATTATTATTATTATTATTATTATTATTATTATTATTATTATTATTATTAGTTTTGGTAGTAGTAGTTGTAGTAGTAGTTCTAGTAGCCATATCAGTGGTAGTGGTAGTAGCAGTAGGAACAACTGTAGGAGCAATTACGGTAATTAAAACACTTATTTGTCATCTTCTTGTCGTTATCATCGTTATGATCTCCGATTCGGTAAAGGATCAACAATGTCATTATGTCTAATTCCTTAATGCCTCTTTGAATAATAAGGATATGAATTTGGTGATCTCACAATTAATATGAGAGATTTCAAGAAGACTAGGAATTTCCAGTCAACCGGTTACATTATTGATCTCCAAGGGAAAACAAAACAATGTAACCTCATGAATGGAGTTTCATTGTCCTGCTACAAACACCGATATTGATTATATTTCTCACCAAATTTATTTCAATTAAATTAAAATAAAAATGCAATTTTGCAATTTAGTTAACAGCTTCAAAACACGGTATTATTCCTCTGGTATTATTATTTCTTCTCAAGCTTCTATAATGGCATCAGGTTTTCTATTCGTTTGTGAAAATTTAAATAATTGCCAAAGTAGAATCTAGCTATATGTATATCGCACTAGAAAAGGGAAAAGTCATGAAAAATTTATAATTGTTAGATGTTAGACGTATTGCGAACCGAGCGTCTCTAGCCACGTGCTATTGCTGTTCAAAAATACAATACTAAGCATTTATACCTATATGTCGATGAAAGTATGGGGGCGAACTGTTGATTCCAAGTAAACAGGTGATACGTAGTAGAAAATAGAAACATATAAACAGGTGATATTATTACTGTATTATCAAATTTAATTGATGGATGTCAAATGAAAATAACAAAAAGTAATCAATATGTTTTATATGGATAACTATTAACTTTCAACAGTTCTAATTTGGAAACTTTCTATGGTTGGTAGCGGTACAATGAGTTAGAATACTGGGTACAGACCACCGTAGAGTTCTAGCAGCGTGTGTATCGATGGAGATTTTTAAATCGTGATATTCATGGAAATTAATAACTCCTTTCTTGGAAATATCACCAGTGCTGCTATTACTTGTGCGATTATACGCTACTTGTGGTATTGAGAGTGGACTGATGAATCATCTACTCTGATTAGTAAGTGCAGGAATTTTCATTTGTTTACAATTGTTTGTGTAACAAGCTCTGTTTGGGAGTGTTTGAAAAAGTTTGAAGAACGCAAGGCTGACATGACATACTTATAGTTGTTGCAATCTTTGCGTTAGCTATTGAGAGAATTTGGAACCTTTTTATCAGTGTGTATTGTCTGTGTGCTGGGAAGGATGTTTTCTGTCATTATTCATTCCACACAGCATCGCGACTTTTATTCGATATTTAGCTCAGTAGGTTTTCAGGTTTGGGTCTTTAAATGTAGGTAATAATATCTTATTCATTACACACGAAGTATTCAAAACCAATTAGGTACTGTTAGCTACATTTAATAGCGCTTACATGAAAAGTTACTGAGTTAAGAGTGCACATGGAAGAAGGATCATCATGTTGTGTGTAACGAACTATAGTGACTTGCACACTACCAAATACATCCAGTTCGTACGGGCGCGTGTCTGAGTCTCTCTCTGTCTCTGAAAATGTTTTATAAAGTGAGTTTTAAAAGTTGGAGCGACCTTTATTTCCTAAATGGTAATTTTGTGTTAAATATCCGTTGCTGTTGTTTTGTTGTTTGATTTCAGAACAACTCCATCAGCCACGTCAGAAAACAAAAAGGATTTCTTCTTTTCTAAAAGTAGTTCCTAGCACGCGGACACCATGACAGAGATGACCTGACTGAGACGACCAGACAGATAAGAAAAGTAAGATTACCTGAATAACTAGATGGTCCTTTCGCATGAGTGAGAAAAGGTAGATTGGTGATATCAGTTTTATTATGTAATAGATCAAGTCATGCAACTCGCGGAATGTATTAACCGCATAAACATTATTTTTGGTTGTACATTTATCCTCTCAATCAAAGAAATAAACAGATTTATTCTGCTCATAATTCATTCGTTCATTTGTTGACCA
This sequence comes from Megalonaias nervosa, assembly GCA_016617855.1. Lineage (NCBI taxonomy): Eukaryota > Metazoa > Mollusca > Bivalvia > Unionida > Unionidae > Megalonaias > Megalonaias nervosa. Next base: position 25,436 of record JAECUM010017903.1, on the reverse strand, counting down.
AAATAATCAGTTTAAAAGCATTGCGACAATTAAGTTTAGCGTCTTGTGAATGGTATTTTACAGCAATCCTGAATCGAGTAGAAAGTTCAAAATAATTTGGCTACACATGACATCGTATCTACAAAAGAATTAGCTAAATGGAATTTTAACGCAAAATAATTTGCTTTATTGCAAAATTTCAGGATTAAAATTACTTATTTTAAATACATGCATGTTTGTTCTAATTCATCTACTATTTGCAAACCATTATGAATTTGTCTTTCACATCCTTTTATGGATCAAATCAGGAAATCAATAACAGGAAAGGATTGTAAATTTAACGTAGATACGAGAAACTTAAAAGTCTAAGCAGTCAAAATAAGCATGTGGGAGTGGGAACAACTAGGGAATTAATCACACACTCGCACATGCATGGTCAGCGTAAATACTTTGCCTTGGTATGTCTTAGGGATCTATGTCAGTCATTGAACTGTTCATTTTCATTCTTATAATCTACATTTCCTCCAGGTGTCGCTAGTTGTATCTCCACCGATATAGCACCAAAAATAGTTCGCAGTACCCTTACTGCACTTGCTATGCGGTGCACAACAGTAGTCCCAGTTTCCAGCCAAATCGACATAACACCAATAATATCTATTTCCTTGTGTGAGTTCCTCGAGATGCAAGCCACATGGAAATGATGAAAGACACGGTCTTATGTTGATATCGATAGCTAGACAATTTCCACAATACTGCCATATACTTCCAGCTGAACACCACAAGTAATGCTCTCCATAATAATCGCACGATCCAGTGCAGCAATAATCCCAATTGTAGCTGAAGTCAGTATAGCACCAGCTATATGTTGTCTGTTGATTATTTCCGCAAAAGTCGTTTGTACGACACTTTGTGCGCCCAGCGGTAAACGGATTCGGAGTTGGAGGGAAAGGTGTGGTACAATCGTAAGGTGAATAATGTGGTGAATTGAGACTATGCTGCGTTGTATTAGTGTGATCTTGTGATTGGATAAAATGTACCGCAACAATTACCATTAATACAGGTGACCTGTTCATCATTCTTCAGACCTAAAATAGAAATAATGCCAATTATTCAGGGCTTTCTCTTTTTGTATGAAATTGTACTTAAGCCAAGGATTGGCATATTGCATAATTTATTACGTCAAATTGTCACCTCCAGTGTCAATGCATGTAACGGGTAAACTAGCATTTCCTCTTTCACAGAGGATTGTTAGTGACTTAATATTTCCTTATCAATGTTAAAAGTAACCTGCTCTGGTAAAAAGGAATTTCAATGATCTGATTAACACAATTTATAACGGGGAAACAAATGTCCAGAACACAGATACAAGTAGATATGTTAATCTACAAGTAATAATTCTCTTAAAAAATATTCTATAATCATAAAGAAAAATGTACTCTGTAGTACTATGTATACGAAATGACCTTAAAATCCAAATACACAATATAGATATAAATAACAATGTGTAATGGAAAATAAATGAAACGTAAGAATATACTTGTTGAGTTCTGATATCACAAGGAAAAGCATACATGAGAAATATGGAGTCCTCAAAATTAGTGATGTTAGCGGTTGGATACAAAGAGTTTGAAACGATTCCAAAGATTCATTGGGAAACGAACGATGGCGTTGAAAGCTTGCTTCAATTATTTGAGAGGATATCCTCAGATGAACAGATGGAATAGTTTTTGCAAATTATAGATGCTTTAACCACGGTTAAAAGTCCGACTATTATGAAGACCATGAAGATGAGTGAAAGAAAACTTTTGATGCACCTTGGGTAAATGGAAGGAATGATGTTGACCAGAGGACATTCAGAGAATGCATTTCTCTGAATTCATAGAAAACAACCGTATGGTACAAATATGAAAGAATACAAAAATGCATCGAAACTTCTGGCTACCGAAAGAGAATACACTGGAACACTTCATTGAAAGACCCGAGGCCACGGCTAAAACGAATTGATATGGTAAGTGATCCCAAACCTTTTGAACAGGTAATCGGAATAGAAAATATGAGGAACATAATGAAATTCTTAATGGACGTCAGTTGGGTACAATCCATGCATCATGATGTTAGAAGCTATACAATATTCAAACCTTAACTGAAAGGGTTCTGTTTTCGAAAGTGATATTGCTTCCCGAAGACGTCTGAATCCCACCTTTTGAGGCCGATGTAGAAGCTACACGAGAACCTTCGTTGGTCGGGATGTGATACCTACGACAAAAATGAAAACAACAGACAGAGGTTGTACCAATATTGAACTTTTATCAGCTGGTAGGCCACTTTGGAAAATAATGTTTCGAAACGTATAACTATGCGCAACCTCGAAACGAAACATGGCATCTTTCCTACAGAGTAAACGGGCCCTAAACTCTCACGGAAATTCCTCAAGTTAAATCATCTCTAACCTTGACCGATACCCATGATTATTACAGCCATTAACCAGACACAATACTTCCTCCTGTAATGACTAGGGGCAAAAAAGGACGTATTAATCCATAGACACCCTTATATCAAAAAACTGCTTTTTATATTGATCGTTGCGTTGACATGTCATTGATGGAACTTTGACAATTGTGGTACAACAAGTGATTATGTCCAAATGAGAAATGGTGTTTCTGCAACAGGGCAATCTCTGGACATTATTGGTATTGTGCCTTTCAACAACTCTGTTGGTAACGAAAGGACATTTAGGGAAACGTATGTTGTCAAAATTGGAATGGATATTTGGAGACAACTTTGTCTTTTATTTCCCAGATAATTTAATGTATTTTAATAGTAATTATGTGAGGAGGACACAAAACTAACACATCCTGACACGTAAACTTAATAAAAACAATTGAAATTCCGGTCCTTCAGAGATGTCACTTCAAGGAAACAATTGAAGTTGTTTCCTGTTTAAACTTTAGGAAAACTTTATACACAAACACAGCGTAGTTCCACCTAGAGTTTAACGAAGGTGCTGGAACTGTAACTCCAAGATGATTAAATCCAAGTCTGAAGCCAGTACAACTCTATAGGAGCACAATAGTTACCTTATATGTTGAAATAGCTAGCAAGGAATCAAGGTGGCTACTATGTGATGAACATGTTAACAATTAAAGACTGAATTTAACTACCAAGATCTTCTTTAGTGATACAGGAACATTTTTGCAAACTCTGATGGAGACGCACCAAGTTCAGACTTGACTTAACACAGAATATACACGGGGACTGGTCTAATAAGTAAATATTGGAAGCATTTAGCAACTGTCAACAGTTTCTGTAGACTGCTTGTTTAGACGCCATCATGTACCAGCTAGTGAACAATTTAAAGAGAAAACTGCTGTTGTTTGCTTGGAATTCTGTATCAATGGGATTTGAAATGGAGGATGTTTCCGGGCATTCCAATAATATACAGATCTCCTAATGACAGGAATTCAGTTCTGGCATACATGGAGGACATAATAATATTTTCTTCTAGGTATCATGGCCGCTTGCTTGACTCACAATAAATGTTTGATAAACTAAGAAAAGCAAATCTCAAATTAAAACTAGCCAAATGTACCTTTTTCATTCAAAAGCCTTAATTTCTTAGCCATGTTGTCACCAATGATGTGATTAAAGTTTCCGATGACAAAACTAAGACCGTGATGGAGTTTTCGACAGTGGTAGATTAACGAACCTAAGGTGAAATTTTAGACGTCGCCTTGTAATGCGCAGCCGTTGGTTCGGCTTTTAAATAATGATATTACGTACGAATGAAATGATTAATTGCGAATTGGCCATTAACAGTCTAAAAATAAACTGACCACAGAAACAATTTATATTTATTCGGACTTCTCCAGATTATTCACCCTGTATTGTGACTCTTCTTAATTTGCCTTGTGAGTTATTTTGGCACAAGTGATAACAATACAATCTAATTATAATGACATATGCTAGAAGACAATAAAATACAGCTGTGACAAGTTGATCTGTAATTGATATCTAGACCCTTGCAGTAGTGTGAATAATATACACCTTTAGAAAATATATGTTTGCTAATAACTTCTCTGTAGTCCATTAAAATGACATTTGGGTATGAAACATCAGAGTCGGAGGTTAGCCAGATGGTGTCTGTAAATTCAAGAGGATAACAACAAAGTAAAGTACAGTCCTTGAAATTCTCATCGAAATAAAGTAAATGCAGAGTATAATGAGGGTGTGATACTAGTAGAGATGACAAAATATACGATTTACAAAAGAACAAATGACAGGACATTGAACCAGATTTAGAGCTACAATGTTTGCGTAAATAACAGGAAAAGACCCGCATAATTAGCCTGAAACAGACACACATTTAAAGCGGTTAATAAGGGTCTTGTGTGATGATACTTTGTACAAAACTACAGTCAGTGCCCCGGAAACTGGCTGATACAGCTCTGGTGATGAACTGATAAACGATGTAGTATCTTACATATGGTCATCATGGCCAAACGTTAAACGTTACTCATTGACTGACTAATTGTTTCTACTTTTAAACATAGACTGCATTTGATATATCGGATTTAATAGAATATATTATGTTGAAACAAAACCAAGCTTCACGCATGTTACAAAATAAAAGCATGGTGCATCATGCAATTCATTTACAGCATTGAACATCTAGCTACAAAAATAGTTTGCAAATTAAGTATATATATCCAAGCATATATAAAGGCATAAGCATATATGCACACGCAGACAAACACAGACACACAGACTCTATTCTCTGTTTTCACAATCGACAAATTTCAGAACAATAAAACAAAATTGAAACTACAATATAATTTAATAAATCAAAAGTTACATTCATTGTACCTGACAGATTGTTAGTATTATTCGGAAGTGCCATTATTGTATTGACACCGTTTTCAGCATTAGTCTCTATCGCACATCGAATCGAACTTCTGTTAGTAAAATCAAGACCTAAATAAATACAACTCTATACAATGGTAAGAAATACATAACCATATTTAAATGAAATGTTTCTCCTTTTAATACTTCAACTAAAAATCATAAACTTTGTATAATCAATATTTCCAAATTTATTCTCTCTGATACAATATGCATGTAACGTATCAAAGGGTGAATGTAGACCATCCGCTGTCTACAAACAATCACCCGAACATCAGCACAAAACAAACGATATTAAGAATATTGTGGCCCAAGAATCCATAAAATGTTCTTCCAATTCCTCAAAATCTTTTTGTATATCAGCAAATAACACGATATCAAATTCTGGTCAAAGATGCAGGATATTTGTTGTGCCATCCATTTAAATCCGAGACATACATCAACATTAAGGCAGGATTTTTATTTGACCCGCTAGTTCTTCGTTTCGTTTCAGATCTTCTATTTTATCATTCTCAGTTTAAGGAAAAACGAACCAAAACGAAAACCGAAAGAAAGCAGAACGTCATTTTCTGTGGAATCTTTTTATATTTTTGTAACCATAAATATCTAACATCCCCAGGCTTGTTCCTGTCGGCACAATTTGCATTGAATTGTAAGTTATTCAATAGTAGGCTATTCAATAGTAGGCTATTCAATAGTAGGCTGTGAATACTTTGACAACCTTTCTTTAATCTGATTAAGAAACAGAAATGAAGAGAGTTAGATTTTTTCGAAGATAAGATTAGTCATAATACTTCCACCCGTAAATATATTGTTAAGTGTAGGCTCGTACAAAAGTAACAACAAATAGAGTGAATCAACAGGCTTTGTAAATTTAACAAAATAATGTATTTCCCTAGAAGACAAGACAAAAATATGAAATAGGACTTACAGTTTCTGAATATAATCCAAAACTTAATCCAAGAATTAAAAAATACAAATCCTATCACTAAAAAATCCTAAATGAATCGAAGTTCGAATCCCGATGAAGTTCCAATATGGAAGGCGATGACGTCTTCTATAAGGCGTTGTTGTGTCAACAGTTCTTTGTTCAATTTTATGAATCAAGAAAAGCATTCCGGCTTTAGAATTCCAAATAATTTCCACTGAATGTCTTTGTCCAAGAATCTTTGTGAACCCAAGTATTTTCCAGGGTGAATAAATTACTTTAAATACGAAATCAACTCAAATGGCAACAACAAGACAAATACATTGAGCCCGAAGGTATAGATTTACGACTGATCAAATCCAATGGAAAATATCTGTTTTAACCCGTGATTTTAGATTACTTGCATCAACAGATAGTTTAAAAGATTGACTGAAATTTGGAGCTGTCAGATCCGGAGCACTTTCAAGTATGGCATTTAACCTATCAAAAGCCTCCTGACATTTTTCAGTAAAACAAAATTGTTTTTCTTGCTCAACAAGTTTGTCAGGGGTCGAGCAATGTTAGAAAATTTGAACAAAATTTCCGATAGTATCCAGCCATACCTAAACATTGTGTCAATTGCATTTTACTGACAGGCACAGGGAATTCAGAGATAGCCTTGACCTTACCATCTATAGCTTTAAATTGTCCCTGTCCCACAATATGCCCTATAAAAGTTACACAAGCACGGCAAAATTCACTTTTAGATAAATTACTTGTCAAACTTGCATCAGTGAGTGTGTCAAAGAATTTCCGAACTGTTGCTAGACGTTCATTCCAGGTGTCGTTGTAGATGATGACATCATCGATGTAAGCATCACAATTATCTAGACCAGTGGTAATCATATTCATCAAATGTTGAAAAGTACTTGGGGAACCCTTCATTCCGAACGGAATTACTTTACATTGATAGTGTCTATGTGGAGTCACAAATGCCGAAATTTCCTTTGTTCCTTCCGCTAGTGGAATTGGCCAAAATACTTTCAGAAGGTCAAATTTCATAACGTCCTTGGCATTTCCAATTTTATCAATACAGTCATCGATTCATGGTAATGGAAATGAATCTGTTTTTTGTTACACTGTTCACCTTCCTATAATCAGTGCACATACGGAAAGTTTTATCTGGTTTCAGAACAAGTATACATGGTGAACTCCAGTATCTTTTACTGGGCTCTATGAAATCATTCTCCAGTAAATACTGAATTTCCTTTTTCAAGTATTCCTGTTTGAGAAGGTTCATCCTGTATGGGTGCTGTTTCACAGGTTTAGAATTCACAATTTCAATGTCATGTAAAATTTTGTTTGTCATCGTAGGAATATCTGGAAATAAGTGCTCATATTCAAATAATAATAATATTCATTCGTTTCCTGTTTTTGCAACGGTAAAAGCTTTTTGTCCCGATTTTTCATAATTTCCAAATTCCGAAGAGTTGAATCCGATTGAATTCCTTCACTAAAATCTTCAGTGAATGTGACAGGTACAACTAAATTAACTGCATGATTTACTTGGCTATCTCTTTCAATATACTATTAGTCCATTAATTTATTTAGATCAGAGTACGATTATCATAATTTAACTCATTCATTTTCTTCTCAACTTTGTAAGGGCCGTAAAATCTAATTTGAAGAAAGTTTTGAAGAATGAGCAAGAGAGAATGCACTCTATTACAAGACTCAAAACTTCTCTGAATTTAAGTTCTGTGAAACCATAACTTCACTTTTGACTTGATTTGCTGAATGCCTAATTCAAACATAACTTGCTGAAAACTTCCAGATATAAAATTTGACCCTTGACCAGATTGATCAGATTTGGGAAAGCCAAATTGAGTAAAAAATCTTATCAAAGCTTTTACTATAGTTTCGTTTAAATATTACTCAAAGGAATTGCCTCTGGGAATCTTGTTGACGCACACATAATGGTCAAAAACTATCGGTTGCCTGACTTGGTCTTAGGTAAGGGACCAACACAATCTACCATGATTCTGCTAAATGGTTCGTCAAATGCAGGAATTGGTTGCAGATGAGCCTTAGGTATCTTCCGATTGGGTTGTTCTATCATTTGACAAGTATGACAAGATCTACAAAATTTACAAACATAACGTTTGAATTTTGGCCAATAAATGTGAGTCAAGATCTTTTGATAAGTCTTATTAATCCCTAAATGACCAGCCAGAGGAATTTCATTGGCCAAATTAAGTAGTTCCTGTCTGTACGATTTTGGAACTACAATTGGATAGTTCACCGATCAATAGTCACCAGCAGGTACTTCGGGAGGTCTCCATTTTCTCATAAGAACTCCATTTTTAACGAAATAACCGACAGGTACTTCAGTGGCTTCAATTTCACTAATGGCCCCATGAAACAAACAGCAGATATCAGGATCGTTTTGTTGTTCGACGCCAAGTGATTGTCGTTTGTTACCCTAATTAGATAAAAGAGAATGAGTATTTCAAAGAGGATCACTGTGATCAATACCATTTGATTGATCCAAACAAGTAGCGAAAATGACCTCATCAAAAGCCTGACCAATACATGTGTCAGCTAAATTAATATTTTCCTTATGAAAATCATCTCAAGAGCTTTCATTGCCATAGCTCTAGTACCTGCACAAGCTGGGCATAAATCACGGAATTCTTTTTCAATAGGATCAACTTTATGATCCAAAGAAGACTTGTTAGTTACAAGTGGATTAAACACAACCTTGTCTCCAGCAAGGTCGTTGCCTAGTAACAAATGAATGCCCTCAGGCGGTAAATAAATCAATATTCCGACTGTCACAGGTCCTGAAACTATGTCTGATGACAAATTTACAGAAAGCCGCACTCTACTCCCTGAATGAGAACACTCTCATTGGAAGAAGACTTCTCAGACAAAGGCAAAGTACCTGATAATAAAAGGCTCTGAGCAGCAGGGAGGGTGAACAGACTATTTTGTTTGGAGACCTTATTTATGAAAAATAAAACTTCCTACGAAAAATGAAATCTCAAGGTCAAATAACATTAAACCAAACCTCTGTCAGGCCATGAGATTTCTCTAATTGGGTTAGCTCATTTTGTTACATCATCACTGACGCGCGTTTTTATTTTATGGTGTGTTTCGTTTACGAGCTGGTCACTCAACGTTGGTCGTTCACCCTCCCTGCTGCTATAATTAAATCATTGTTATATCAATAATGGAATCTCATACATCTAAACTAGCGCGAGAGCGAATAGAGGCAATTAAAAAATATTTACCCTTCCGTGATTCTGTCAAGCAACAACTACAAGCGCTTCAGGACTCTCAGGTGGAATTTGCAGAGGATACCGCAGAATTATTTAAACCGGTTACTAGAGCTACCGAAGGGGTTAGGAAAGCTACCGAAGAAGTTACAGACGCTACCAGACGTCTTCTTCACACGTTGCAGCAAACCGCGGTAGCAACTGGAAAAATAGCAGAAAGAACTAAGAAAACCAAAAAAAAAATTCTAAAAGGACTTCCAGGTGAAATAGCTGATATTCAATCACAAGAAATACTTTGGGATATTGGCCAGCTTTATCCTGAAAAACCACAATCAAAAGTAAGACAACCAGCAATAGAAAAATTTCGCGATGACGAGGTTGCATCTATCAGGGAAAATGCAAGAAAAGCAATTGATGTTGCACTAGATTCTGATTAAAAAAGTATTTAAAACCTGGTGTAACAATAACAAAAAAAAGACTGGACTAAAACAGTATTTAAGATTTATGCTAATATACCAGCAAATACTCATTTTCCTGATAATCATCCTAATTTTGAATTATTTAATCAAGCAGTCCGCGCAGAAAAAATTCGACGCAGAGAAGATTAGCTCATTTAGAAGAAGTTTTACATGTAAAAGAACAAAAAGCACCTCCAAAAACAAGTAAGAAGAAATCAGGGAAGAAATTAAAACAACCTCTTCCTACTCTTTCTCCGGAACCACAACAATAGTACATACCATCTGACGTCAAAGAAGAAAATAATACAAGTTCTTCCCTCGGTGCCACTGGAAATGGTCTTACTACTCGAGGATGTGGTCTTATTACTTGTCCCAATAACGTCCTTGCCGATGTCGAAAGACTAGAAATCCTCATTGGAGAAAAACGAGCCGGTAATAATTCCCCAGAAATCATTAATGAAGCAGCTGATATTTGTAAAAGATTATTTACAGGCGGTATCATGAATATTAATGTATATCGGTCCCTTATTAATGAAATCGCCGATAATTATCACAGTGATTGAGTATGTAATTAGATGCAATGACTATAATAAGATGATCATACATAATACTCAACGCAGACCATGGTCAGGGTAATAAATTCACGATTACCAGCATACAAAACGATCTACGGAGATGGACTAGGTGATGTTGTTCAGGGTCTATATAGAAGGATAGCCCCAAAAGCAATAGCGCTTGCAAAGCAACTGGGAATGAAAGCTTTTGACGTTGTTCATGAAAAAGGTATTGGAATCTGTTGGTGATGTTGCTAGCAAAGCATTCTCAGCAATCAAGGATATACTAGCTCGATTAATACGACGAAAACCTCAGCCACCAGTGAAACTGGCCAGCACTGAAGTGATGCCTGTAAATGTTAGTAAAATAATAAATCAAGCTGCTAATCAAAAACTAGCAGAGTTAGCTGGTGTACCAATGTCAGAAAAAGAAACATATATAACCGCTAGTCTGATAGCAGGAAGCGGTCTTCGTGTTAGACGATAGCAATTTTAATAAAGATGTTCAAACGTATATCTGATCCAGCATTTGACATGGATGCACCAGTTCTCAGAGATGAATCTGTGCGCGATTATCAGTATTATTCTTATAACGCACGACAGCCAGATCAGCGTGGAAGAAGTGAATTACAAGTTCAGGATACAAATTGATATTTCTTGCCCGCTGAAGCATTTATCGAAATAGAAGGTAGACTCTTGAAAGCAAATAATACAGCATACGGAATTTTAGATCGACCTGGTTTTGTTAACTATGGTGTTATGACGTTATTTAACAGCGCCACATATATGATTGACGGAAAAATTATTGAATCGTGTTTAGAAAATGTTAATGTTGTCACGACGATACTTGGTCTTGCAAGATACAGCGATGATTACTCAAGATCAGCTGGTCCATCAATGATGTTTGCAAAGGATACAACTAATCATCCAGAAAACAGAAACGTAACACTAAATGAAGCTGGAACTGAAGTCGCATCGATGAATGAAAATTTTAACTTAGGATTCGCATCACGTCGAACAATGTTAAACGGTGATGAAGAATTTTCATGTGAGATTCCACTGTCACATATATTTGGATTCTGCAGAAAGGTTAGGAAAGTTATATTTGGCGCTAAACACACTGTGGTACTTGTAAGAAAAGCCACCGACAATGATGCAATATGGCGTGATGCTGCCATTGATGCAGGTAAAGTAATACTAACAAAACTTTCGCTGTGGATGCCAACGATGACTCCATCGATTACCGAAGAACAACGGTTACTTACTTTTATGGACTGTGGAGGTAAATCAACGTTGTCATGGTTGACTATGACCACAGATAGTAATCAAGGTGCCGTTGCTGGTTTATTTACATGGCAGATAGCATCACAGCAGGGGGTGTCAGCTCCACGACATATATTTATCGCGTTTCAGGAAAATGCCAGAGTAGACTCACAGGAACGAAATCCAATGGTGTTTGATACGCTTGGAGTTAGTGAAGTTTCTTTGAGGATAAATGGACATCAAGAACCTTCCGACGAAGTGTTGTTAAATTTTGATAACAATCATGTTGCACGTGCATATCATCGCTTGATGACATTCATGGGGCGTGATCAAAATGTTGATTCTGGTTTACAGATATCTCAGCGTGATTTTACAACACTGTATCCATTATATTACTTTTCACTAGAACATTTAGATTTGTTCAGACAATCTGTCCTTGATATACACTTTCGAGCTCGTGTAGCTCGACTGCCCGCTGGTGGTTATAGGGCAATCGCTGTTATACTCAGCGACAAAACAATGTTACTTGAAGGTGTTGGTGGACGAATGCGAGTCGTTGATGCCCCAGCAGAAAACATGTAATTAAATCCCTGATTTAAAATCAGGAGAATAATAATAAATGTCATATCAACACGTTAATGTCAGTCTGACTCCTGGTCAGATTAAAAAGCTACAATCATCATCAAAAAATAATTGTGCGGTAAAAATATCACTAAAGCGAGAACAAATCGCAGGTGGTCCGAATAAACTATCATTATCAGAACGCCAATGAAGCCAAACAATCAATGACTGGCATACGACTTAATCTATCTGCGAGTGTCATTAAAGACATCGCTAAAACGGGTGGTATATTTCCACTTCTTGCAGCTATACCAGCATTAATAGCCGCTGCAGCCCCAGCTGTTGCAAAAGCAGCTGCGTTAGGTGATGTTGGAACTGCTGCTGGAATGGCATTAAAGAAAGCAACAGGTCAAGGAATAAAAACCTCAAAAAAAAAATGGGAAAAGGTCTAAGACTTCCAGGGACCCCACATTCGTGGTACGGAAAGGGTCTAAGACTGGGGACAGTTCAATGATTCTTCCTATGTCCAATTTTGATTTACTTGATGCTGCTAAGCAACTGAACATAAAAAACTTCAGAGGTGTTTTTATGCGTGATCAATTACCAAAACAACCAAACAATATTGAAACTGGTATTATTAATCTCGATAAAAACTCTGGTCCAGGTACTCATTGGGTTGCATAGGCTATTCGTATGGGTTTACACCACCAAAAGAATTTTTACGATATAGTAATTTAGCCGGTGATATTCCAGTCTGGTGTTCGACATTACCAACACAAAAATTAACAGATCCACCAGTATGTGGCCGTGAAACCCTCGCTGTACTCGACGCAATTTCACTGGCACCGCCAGGAAAACCACCTCATAAAGTCGTATAAAAATTTTATACCACCACCAGGCATAGCCGCGCACAAACGTTTTAAACAGATATTAGTAAATATAATGGTAGATATTTATGGAAGATCTTCTCGCCGTAAAGCTCAGCAAGGTGACTTCTCTATATATGCAACTCTTGATCAGCTCAGAAATGAAACCGATGATTTATTAAATATCACAAGTGTGGATCAAAATGAAGTCGTTGTTTTTCAGGATAAACAAGGACGATGAAAAACAAGTAATATACAACTGTCAGATGTACTTATACGAATTCCCACTGCGGTTATTAAAAATATCGTTACTTTTGCTGATCAAGGTAAAATACAAGATTCCTGTAAGTCAGTTAACGATTATATCAAACAAGCTGGTGATTCATTCACCGGTACCATTATCATGAATCAAAATAAAATTACATACCTTGGAGACCCAGCCACAGATACAGACGCAGCAACGAAAAAATACGTCGATGATCAAGAATCTAAGTTTGTGTTAGTCAACGGTGGTATAATGCGTGCATTTCTCAACATGAATAATAATGGTATTAATAATCTCAGAACACCAGAATCAGATTTCGACGCTGCAACAAAAAAATACGTCGACGATAGCAACATTCCGACGGTGAGATCATTAACAACAATCAACGATGAAATGACCGCATTCAAAACTGATTTTTCCAATCACGTACAAACATTCTTGAATTTTCGTAGAAACATAAACAGATCTGTATATGAATTTTTTGGTAATCCAGTGGTTGTAGATATTAAACTCGCTGACATCAACACAAAAATCAACGATATTGTCAGTGAAATTCCTAATATTATTAATAAAACGAATCTGATTAAAATTCCCCACAATCAGATCATCAATGTGGTATACACAGTAGCATCAGGATCATCAACATGGACACCACAAAATAACACCATCAAACATACCGCAGAAGTAACTGGCGTGTACAGGCTGTCTGTATTCGGTAAAGAAAAATTTAGGATATTTACTACATTTCCATGGCGTTATTCAATCGATGTTTTTTTCTGGAACTGTATCTATTATATTAAATAAAGATGTCGCAGACGAATTTATGCTGGAACCATTTGACAAAAAATTAACCCCGGTGTCTTACTGGTGGTGTCTTTAATTTGTAGCTGAAACTCCTCAATTAATTACTTAATTAAATGACTTAATTATAATGAACAAACCCAGGGACCCCAGTCCCACATTGACGTGGATCGTTACAGATACAATCAAGTATGTGAGTGTCAGACCAAACTAAAAAAATATGGTTGACAATTATACAGTAAAAGTAAAAAAATATCGCAGGCGTGTGGTTGTCATGATATAATTGTTTATTCAGTTTCTGCTATCATCGCGTCCGCAGGTATATTACTATCAACAATAACAATGACAGCACCTGCAGTTGTAACAATTGTCGTTTCAACGGCAACAACATGCGCAGATATCCTCAGTATTATCGCAAAAAAGATAGCTACATGTACAAACACAAAATTACACGAGTATATAATAAAACTACACACGTCGGTGTCTGCATGCATTAAACTAGCATCTTATCTTTCGTCGTATCTCAGTGATGGTAAAATATCCGATGAGGAGTTCATAACGATAATGAAAATTTACAATGAAGCATTCCTTGACAATAGCCAAGGCAAAAAAATAAATGATCAAAAAGTTCCCGATTTAAAATAATAACAGTAATAATAATGTCAGATCAAAGATCGCGCGAACTATTACAACAGATCGTCGCTAATACTACGCATACAAAAACTACAATGATATCATTAAGTTCAATCAGTCCAGAATTTAGCGTTAACTTTTCAACTGCAATTCCAGCAAAAGAAATAGCACTAGCACAATTACGAGTTTATCATAACTGGCCAAATATTAGATCAAAATCGTTTGGTGGACTACCAGCAAACAATTCACTGGTATTTGCAAATAAGAATAAACCTGATGGAACACCTGACTGGCAAGTTGTTGGAATTTCAACGTGCAGTTATCAAATAGAACAGACTAATGATGAGTTCCAACGTAGAATTAAATCTATTACAGGAAAAGAATCCAAAATAGCAATTACTGTTTAAGAACCAACGTTATCAGAGGCGATTGAAATAAATTCCCCTGAATATGTTGTAGATATATATCAATCATCGGTCAGAACTGTATTAGGATGGCCTGAGGCTGCACCGGTTTATAATGGAATTACAGAACCAAAACGAAAAGAATTACTTACAACGAGGCAGATATTTATAAAACGTCCAGAATATCGAAATTTATATATATCTGAATTTCTTAATCAGGATCCACATAATGATATAGTAATTCCTGCGCATCAGACTGCATTATTTGATTTTATTAGAGAAGGACCAGATCGTGAAAAGGAAATAGTTTATGAGGAAGGTATTCAAAGGTTTTTAGATCCAATTAATTTTGAATATACACGTGTGTTCGGTAATTTATAAAATCTTTTTTCGGTATTATCACAGTATTATATCGACGATATAAAACAACAGATAATTGCAACGATACAACACTTAAATACAGTCATCGAGGATTTGGTTTTTGCTAACCGAAGTATTGTTTTAGGAGCAACTACTACTCCTAGATCAAGAGATAGTCTTAATGAAAAAGAAAGATTAGATTTTATAAAATCGTACTTAAGGTGGAAACAAATATTTCTTATCATTATAAAATAACCGAAAATCAATTACAAACATTTATGATACCAGGATTTGATGCTGTTAAACCAAAACAAATCAGTCATTGATCTTATTAACGAATATTTTCCAAAAATACTTGAATCATGGAGAAAAATAGCCCCGCCACCGGTTATTCTTAAACATAATAACGATCCATACGGTGGAGGCCGTCATATACAACCTGGTATTGTTAATATAACATCAACGATCGCAGTCAATCTAGTATATGATGTAATTGATGGCAGCTATCAAGTAGATCTTTCAAAGTCTAGCCAGGCCCAGCAAGGATATATATTATATTCATTTAGCCCTCAAG
Source organism: Megalonaias nervosa (assembly GCA_016617855.1). Classification (NCBI taxonomy): domain Eukaryota; kingdom Metazoa; phylum Mollusca; class Bivalvia; order Unionida; family Unionidae; genus Megalonaias; species Megalonaias nervosa. The sequence goes on along the minus strand of JAECUM010017903.1, from coordinate 9,634 downwards.
TGCCCCCCGGGTATTTAAATGTATCAGAACCAATCAACCCCGTTTATCTTCAGGTACATAATCCGTTATTATCAAGGATACATTTCAAACTTACAGACCAAATAGGACGCATTCTGGATTTGAAAAATGAGGTTTTAAGTATAAATCTATATATCCGATCATAATGCGTCATCGTAAAACAAAAAAGAAAATGTCCGAATCTAACTCGGATCAGAATAATCTTTTTTTTACTTCTAATGGGGTAAATCGTAATTATCATACCCAAACAGGAAAAAAAATATTATTATTATATTTAAAAATATTTTTATTTTAAATAAATATTATTATCAGAATCTGATTAAAAAAATAAATATTATTGTACTTTAAGTAAATAAAATGTATAGTTCGACTCTGTCAATTTTGCCAGGGATTTTGTTTAGCCATTACCACAGTCACTGGTCCACCACCTTCATTGTCACTATTATTTTCACAATGCTCCCTCAACTGTCTTATACGAAAGTTCATAATCGTTTTCTGTTCGTATTCATAAAATAGTTCTAACTTAATTTTGTTAATAGCGTGTAAGAGAGGTACAAACAGCTTTACCTGATTATCTGTAACTGTTGCCAGCAACTGTAACATTGCCTGCTGGATAAACTTCATGAGTTTATAATCAGATGGCAAAGTATATCTGTTCTCTAATTTTCGTTGTTCTAATGATTCAAAATCACACAGAATGTTTTCAGGATTAAGATTATCAGATATATTTATACCGTTATGCTGTAATTTTGTAATCGTAGAAATAATAACATTAATATTTTCAGAATTCATTATATTATAAATGTTTGTTTAAAATAAAAATAAAATCAGAATAATATTAATAAAATAAAGTATTTCTCAATCAGAATAATACAAATTTATAAAACATATAATCACACCATAACCCCATGTGAACTTCTAGGTTGCCAAACAACATCCTAGCAAGTTCAGGGACATTCGAATTAATCCCCATGTGACCCCCTAGGTTGCAAAATGACATCCTAGCAGGATCAGAGGAAATTCGAAATCAGACGAAACACACAGCACAGTTAACCCCATGTGACCCCCTAGGTTGTCAAAGAACATCCTAGCAGGATCAGAGGTCACATATATATATATACAACACACAAACCCCATGTGACCCCCTAGGTTGTCAAAGAACATCCTAGCAGGATCAGAGGTTACATACCTATGTACACACGTATTTACAGTAACATATTTACAGCAATTATATTTACAGTAACGTATTTACATATATTTACAGTAACGTATTTACAGGGACGGTACATACAAACACAACACTAAGGACAGGACAGCACAAACACAACACTAAGGACAGTACAAACACCAAGGACAGTGCAAACATGTAGACTTAACTAAGTTATCTTAAGGACAGACACACAACGGGGCCTTCTCTACGTTCAATAGAAATTTGCACACTCTCCCCCATAATCAACCCGGGGAGTGTGTAAAAAACACACCCACCAAGTGACATGGTGGAGAGTGTGCAAATTTCTGTTGAATTTCGAGGGCTGGCGGAGCACCACTAATAAGAAAATTCTGGCATAATATCGCCCCCGCCGGCAATGTGCCGGTCACGAGAATAGAACTCAGGACCTCCAGTATGAGAATCCAACGCATTAGCACTAGACCACCGGATTTCCTTACATATATATCTCTAAAAAATTATTGTGAAGTTACCTAATGCTGAAGCGCAGGCACTTACGTAAGTATACAAAATAAAATCACAATTATTGTAAACTGTAGTGTGGATTTCTTAATAAAATCACAATTATTGTAAAATGTGAATTTATTTCAATTTCCAAATACACTGTTAAAATGAGAAATGTATAGTATATGAGACCCGCATTTAAGTGTCTGTATTCATCATACATCAACCGTTGCCAATGATACTAAAACGTCGATCAGTTACATGAACACATGCCAGATGGTAATATATTACTTTTGTGCAAAAATAACCTGATGTACATTTATTCACACAGTTGAGATATATACACACAATTACACATCGTTTTTATGAACGATATATTTATTATTTTTATGAAATTATGACGGACGAAATAACACATACAATAAGGAAAGATATATCGATGCTTACTGGCAAGGCAATGTGGGTTCCGTTTCAAGATTCGCCAGCAAAATAAGAAAATATTACTGTCATATAACATTAACGTAGCACAACAAGCACGACAACTGCTTGATTTATCAAGCTGTGCTTGACGGAGTTGTCTCGCTTAATCATCTGATACCATAAGGATATACTGAAATTTGATTTTTTGTCCAATTTTTTTTGAAAACGCAGATTTTGTGATATTATCTGCCACGTATTTTATTGAAGGTGGTACGACGTTAAAATGATTACCAGCAGAATTAATTGATTTAAATATAATTTCTTGGCTAGTCTCTGTATTTACAGATTTAACAACCCTTGCGTATCGTGCGCCGCCGCCAGAATTTCCAAACATACAATTTTACCTTTGTGTAACAATTCGCAAGTTATCAAGCGATTTATCAAGTTTACTACCATTGATGTGATCGATTACAAGTCCATCTTTCATGACTCCATGAAAACACTTGAACACGAACGTATGTGATAAATATCTTTTTTTCTGGTCAGCAGTAAATCTAAGATAACCCAATTTTTCAACAGTGCCTACTGTTTGTTTTTTTTAATCTACAGTGCCTAATTACACCATCACGAGATGCTTCATAATTTGTAATGATTGGATGTTTCACAAACTCATCTTGCTCCATTTATATAATAATATTATTTGTCTGAATCATTATTTTGAAAATCTGGCGAGATAATCTTCTGCGGTTTTTATAGGAGATTCACCTGACGATGTTAAGGTGTTATTTTTTTTTATCGTAATATCGTTTTAGCTCTTTGTATTTTTTACCACCACATTGCATACACAGCTGAGTTTTTCCTCTGACTCTAACACCACACCGCACACACGGTTTTGGTCCTAGATTGCCGTGTCTAACGCACTGCATGTGATAATCGCAGAATTCATTCACGCAAGTTTTGTTACAAGGAGAAGTATATCCGATCTTGAGGCAATGGCAGTGATTCTTTGTTTGAATCATATATATATAATTAAAATTCAATTTAAATACATATTTGTCTTAATTATAATAATGCAGGAATTATCCACATTTGAAGCTTCCGCCGTCTAGGCGGGAGCTAGATTTGGTCTTGACAGACTGCAGAAATATAAATTTAGTTTTTCGATGCAAGATCTGGCTTTAACGAATAAGGATATGACTAAACGTATCCGTGAAGCCAAGAAGGAATTTCGCGACGATGGTGCGGCTCATGTGTGGTCGACATTCAGAATTGGAAATACCGTCGATGCAATGAATGACAAACGAGGAAGAGAGATTATTGACTATCTTGATGTTCAAAGATATTTTATTTTAATAAAATTTATTGTACAGACAGACGACGACACTTGGATTATCCGTGACAAACGTGATCCTGTCCGCATGCAGCAGGAAATAATATTGTTCTTGGTAAAAATTCCAAACCAGGAATACTGACTGGTATTGACAAACTGTATTATAAACGAGGGTACCCTGTCACTGCCGTTGTCTATGCAATATATCCGCTGAATAATAAACCTGACGTCAATGATCTCAAGCCGATGAAACTATCATCGCTGACTTTGTCAAGAATAAATTGTGTAGCTGAACGGGTTACAGAACACTTCACAAACGCGATACGCGGAAACGGTTTAACGGATTTACGACGTAAAAAAATAAATACGTAGGCAGAAGCAGTTAAAGATACCGGAGCGTCTATCAGCGACGTTGCTGAGCTGGGAAAGAAATTTAAATTCCCAATAACAGTGAAGACGTTAACCGGAGAGATTTTGTATAAATCAAAATCTGAATCAAGAGGAGCTTCGATAGATATTATTGATCATAACGCACATGCATGGACTTTGGCAGTAACAATATTTCCACGAGACAGAACGGTTAAATTTTATAATGGTCATATATTTGATTTTATCAAAAATATCAGTAAAGGTGACCCTGTATCTCTTTGGCTGTTTCAAAGCTCGGAATATGATTATCATGATCAGTTTGTACGGTCTGATGGTGATATTTATCGTACAGAATCTCTCCACGAAGAAATGAAAAATCTTGCATTAAAATATACCCCTGATGATATTAAGGTTGGATATTAAGGTTGGACAAATACTGAATAATTGTTTTACCGTTCCATCAGTTGCTGCTCACGCTGCTCAGGAGAAAAATTCATGGAAACCGACACGATTGGAATTTCTTGAAGATGTCCAACACAGTTGGGTGGAATACGGACACGGTGGATTGTGGAATACTAAATACGATTATAGAGACGTTATCTCAGTTGATATGGTAGCATGTTATCCTGGAAGTTTTCTTGGATAAGGAGAATGTTCTGAATACTTGAAGAGATTTGGACATCCGACACACGAGATGACCAGAGTTGAGATAAACGGACCCTTACCAGATTTTGACTTAACCGGATTCGCCTGTATAGAGTCGTTCGAGTTTTACGGGTATCTCCATCCGATTGTTTATGCGTGGTTTGGAAGACATTTTTCAGAAAAATGTTGGGCTCCAATAGTACTATTACAGTACATGTTTGATGCTGAAATTTTAATATCGTTAAAAGTGAGTGAAGCAATTATATCATACCGCGTGCAGAAACAAGTTTGGTTGCCAGAACCGGATATATTTAATATTAATGATGCTAGGAGAAAATTTCCTAATCTTAACGAAGATGATATTGTTAAAATTACTAATAATATACGTAAATGCAGGAGAAACTTGCAAAAGATCTCGGCAGAAAAATAATCGGTAAATTTACACAAGGAGGATCATATGATCATAAACGACATTGTACAAGATTAATTATGGACGATGCTGAACTCGATTTTATAATTGCTGATACAACGGAGAAAAACACATTTATAAGTCGAAGTAATGCTTTTTTATCAGACGGAACAAAATTAGGTACAATTATGAGCTCTACTAATGGCGAGTCACCGCAGTTTGCTCATTTAAGATCTTCGATGCTCGCGTACGTTTTGATAAATCTATTATCAATGATAAATAGATTTCCTCTGACTGCAGTCAGAGTCGCGACAGATTCATTTTATATAAATAAAAAATATGCGGATTTGTTAAAACAATTGCAAATTAACAATCATACATCATGGGGCGAATGGAGAATAAAACATGAAGATATACTTAGTTATTCTGAATCTGCCGACGTTGAAATTAAATAAATATATTACAAGAATAATCAAATATCAGAATTGTCATCGACAACGTCATTGTTGCCATCTGTATATGATCCTGTAGCCAGACATAAAACCGTTTATTTTAATGGGTGTGGTGGTTCAGGTCAAACAACACGCGCGATTGAATTATTTAATAATTGTTCAGATATGATTGTTTAGACACCGACACATAAACTCGCCAGAGAAATAAAAGAACGAGGAATCAAATTTAGCATAGTTTCTTCTGATGGTGCGGAGACACATGGACTCCATCTCGGATGGGTGAGAAATACATTCTTAAAATTATTATATGGGACGAAATTTGCACTGTGTCGCTGGAGGTATTAAAAATATTTCTTGATTGGCTGTTATTGAAGAATACTGCTGTGATAATGTGTGGCGATCATGGTCAACCTCCACCTTTTCTTGGATCGTCTCCACATGAGTGGCTGAAAATATTTGTAGATTATCACGAAGAAATAGCTGATGACCATAGAGATATTGATAAATCACTGAAAGAGTTTAAAAAGTTAATAAGACTACAGCCAGATAAAATACAGTGTCAGATAATTCGTAAAGTAATTGCAGAAACTGCTATGAATGATTTTGGAATTTATGGAGACCTGCTGATTTGATAGTTGCAAGTAGAAAAATAGTTCGCGATACACTTCAACAACAATTATTTACGTTACATAAAGAAAAATTTTCAAATCTACCTGTACCATTATGTTATCGCCCAGCAGATACTCGGCGACAGAATGTTGATGTTGAGATTCCTCGAATACAAAATCTTGTGCTAAATGATATTGTTTTAGTTGTTGTTAATGTTGTTGAGAGCGCTTTGAGCATGGATAAATCGCCGTGGACGTTAGGATACGCTATAACGATTCACTCGTCACAGGGATTAACTATTACTGATGCAAATATTTAGATTGTCGATGATCGTATTGAGTGGTCAAATTTAATTTATCTAGCAGAGTCTCGAGTCAGAAGAATATCTCAATTGCACAGGGTTATCATGGATTGCGTAATGACCGAAGAAATCACTAACAACTTTGTCGACATCAAGGAAAAATTAGCGAGCTATAAGCAATGTGACAAAAAAAAAAAATCGCGACTTTGATATGGATGCTGAATTTATTCTGACACTAAAACAACGACAGAATAATCATTGTGCAAGTTGTAACGCAGTAATGTTGTGGCAGTATTCGAATAATAATCCAAGACAATTTACCGTTAATAGAATTAACAGTAGTCTTGGTCACACACGCGAAAATGTGATGCTGACCTGTCTTGGATGTAATCAACGTAGAGGTACAAGTTTACAAAAGTGAAGGTGGTGGTAATTGCGTGTCTTTATGAATTATTTGTAATTGTTCGCGTACAAATCCACGCCGAGGAGCAGTTGAATCTAATCTGTAAATTGCAGGTCTACCTGTGGACCTTGCCACGCTGGAAATTTTATGTGTGGTCACACTCCAGATAGGATCAGTTGCTCTTTCTTTTTACCTCCTTCAAGTTCACCAGGTTCACATAAATATCTTACGGTCACATTACCTAGTACTGGTTGAGAGGAAGATTCACGTCGGCGTATTGGTATATATTGTTTTGTGATCGCATTAGTAGGTTTCATAGAAGTTGCACGAGTAATTTCATTATTTAACGCAGCTATCACATTTGGTAACCTTGCAACCCATTCACGAGATCTCTCCATGGACTTAAAGTCAGTGGATATTTCCTTTGTATATTGATATCCAAATAACCGCTCAGCAAGTATTCGATTAAATCGTTCAACGGTTGCCTGATCACGATGAATTTCAGTGTGTCCTCGTCTGATTTTAACGTTATCTTTTTTCATCAACGATGATACTGAACCAAGAAATTCTTTGCCAGGATCAACTTGTAGCAACTGTGGCCATCGTAGACCACCTTGTGGTCCGGATCCTCGTTGATAAATTAGTTCAAACGCAGATGCAACTTCAGTTGCTGTTTTCGTTGACAGTGGTTCTGCTTCTTTATATCTACTTGCAACGTCAACGACAGTTAACGCGTATTTGTACGTGCGCGATTGCCGTCTACCAAATTTTAATGGTATCATGTGGTAAAAACAAAATATCTTCTTGATGAACTTCATTGGGAGTACTGACATCAAAATGTGCATACTGAATTTTTTTAGGTGGTGGTAGATAAATTTGCCATATTGCCTGTCGTGCTAACCACGCTGAAGCAACAGCACGTGAGACTTTTGCTACTTCAGCAAGTTTGCTAATTGCTGCTTTGCCTCTCCAATATCCTCTTGGGCTATAATAAACAGATTCCATTATAATAGTTATCTATGATTAATTACCAGCTCCTAGCACTTGTTTACTTTTCATAGCAGATTTTACTAGGAAGCTAGCAAGTTTTTCTCTGAGAGATTTATTTTTTATGGAATTTAATGCGTGAATCAGCTTTACATCTGCAATATGTCGTTGTTGTAAATTTGGATTTTTATACACGACATAATGAACGTGACACGCTTGATCAATCGCGTTTATTGGGTACTCTCCAGGTCTTGGTTGGTCTTGTTCGTCAAGCTGAATATCAAGTCGGGTTCATGGACCACAATAATTATATCCAGGTAAATGTTTCTCACCAGGATACTTTGCCCATGGAGCTCCTGGTAATTTACCTAACGAAGCAGCAATATCTCCACCTGTCTTTGTCGATTAAATGAATTTGTATATTTTTGTACCACATTTCACACACCTGCCTGTAAGTGCGTGCCTGTTATGTTTGGTATGGGTGGGTGCTCTACATCGAACACAATATAAATCCATATTATTTATTATATGGATATAACTGACTTCTCAGCGACACGAAAACAAGTGCCAGTCAAACATCATCCAGCGCTACCAAATTCCATCAGAGCAATTATACTTGGCCCATCTGGGTCTGGTAAAACGCAATTATTACTTAATCTGATAATGCGATGTCTCAAATGGGATAAATTCTATTTAGTAGCACCATCTGTAGATGATCAACGATGTTACGAAGTACTTAAAAATTTTAATGAAAATGCAAAGTCGCTGACGTGTCCTGGTAAAGATAATGATGTTATTGATTTTATTACCGATATCGATGAAGTTCCATCCATAGATGATCTTGATGCATGTATCAATAATCTTGTAGAATACGATGATGTAATGCTGGACAAACAATCAAATCCTGATCGGATATTTTCGCGAGGCCGTCACAAAAATACAAACGTGATTTATTTAACTAAGAAATATACGCAAATTCCAAAAGTGATCAGAGATAATTGTAATATCTTAATTGTGTTTAATGGAGCAGATAATTATACTTTACAAAATATTTATGATACTTGGTGTTCAAGGGACATGGACATGATTAAGTTTAAAAACTTCTTTTCAAAAGCACAAGCTGTTTCGTTCGGATTTATAACGATAAATTTTCATGACCCAAGATCTAGGTATCGTATAGGTCTGGATAAAATCTTTGGTTAATTATAGCAGCAGGGAGGGTGAACGACCAGCGTTGAGTGACCAACACGTAAACGAAACACACCATAAAATAAAAACGCGCGTCATTGATGATGTAACAAAATGAGCTAACCCAATTAGAGAAATCTCATGGCCTGACAGAGGTTTTGGTTTAACGTTATTTGACCTTGAGATTTCATTTTCGTAGAAAGTTTTATTTTTCATAAATAAGGTCTCCAGCAAAATGGTATGTTCACCCTCCCTGCTGGTAGAGAATAGTGAATGAGAATGACTGACTGATTACTCTTTTTTGCACCAAACAACATACAAGGACGGTAATACGATGCGAATACGTAATAATGATAATATTAATAATATATGGATCCGAACCATTTTTAGACAAATGTAACAGTAACAAATATGCAGAATGTATCGAAAACTAGAAATCAAACATAAATTACATTTTCTTCATTATCTTACTACATTTATATATTACAATAGCAGGAACTACTTCCACAACTTAATGTGTTTCTCTCTCTGCAAACCCAACACCCATGTAAGTGTGTATCCGGTCAAGATTTTCAATACGACTGATGTCTTGATCGAGACACAAGCGCGTTGCTATAGTTTCAACAGATTATGGAACAGTTGACAAATATTTCTTATTGTGGCAATTTGTATCTAAAGAATAAGTGTGGAGACTTTGCCTTCTATATATGTATTGTACATATTTCTGTGCTAAATAGATTTTCTGAACAAAATATTAATAAATACGACTCGTTGTTCTCAAAGACGCTTCAAAGGTGATTCAGATCTACTAGAGTATTAATTGCTATTTTG